>QFDD01001619.1:0-27316 GCA_006871305.1 Vachellia collinsii | reverse complement strand
AATGTATTGTATATGACGTATTTGACTCGAGAGTAGACCTCAGACTTTCACTCTATTTGATAAGGAACTCTTTCTAAATATATCTTCTCTTATATCAATATTTTACCATCTTGGTTCCAAAAATAAAATACCATCAATTACTTATGATACTCCAGGAGTATGTAAGTATTTCTCATTTTAGAAATCTAATTATTCTATCAAACTATTAGTTAATTATTAATTTGAATTTTATTTGATTGATCATTCAATTTCAAAATTTCCTCCAAATTTTGTTTGATTAATGATTATATTTGTTGATTTTGAGTTTCTATCTTATCTTCTGTTACATTCTTTTTAGTATATTTTATATATGATACAAGTATTTCTTTGTTATACTAATTTCAAAAAATATGTTTTAATAGTCTTAACAACCAATTCAGGGAACTAATTAAAGTCATAATGACCATCTTCTACTTGTGTAGGCGCAAATTACGTGCTTGACTTTTAAGCTATGTAAGTATTGAAATAACTATAAAAAAATTAAAAAATGTAGCATAAAAGAAATTAATACAATAAAATAATAAAGGTTAAGGTGCATCCAACTAATTAAAGTCTTAATAACCATCTTCTGAGAAATATTTTAAGGTGCTACACAAATATGAAAAAAAACACTTCAAGATGCTAGATGTAAACAAAAAAAAAACTTTATAGGGCTAAATGGACATGAAAAAATTCATAATACTGAATACAGAAAAATGTTATAACGTATTGGATCACCTTAACCCAAAAAACAAGTCACTTATTGTATAGGTCAAGGTGACCCAATGAGTAAGTTAATTCATTGGAGCGCTTGACTTGTGAGGAAACCTCAAAGTCGCACTTTTTTTGTTTAAAAGAAAAAAGAAAAAAATAGAAAGCGTGGGAGGAAGACTTCAGTGGAGCTGAAATCGGGATGCTGCTTTTTTTTTTCCCCTTCTTTTTTTTATATTTATCAAATATACATGAGCCCATGTGGAAGGCCACAGCTGTAATTTTTAATTGTGTTAAAGTAATTATTTTTAACAAATAGGATAATTAATGATTCAAAACATATTATATGAAAATGATTAAATTATTGAATGTGGAAAGATTTGAAACCCAATTTCTAGTGAGTCAAAGTTTAAAGATTAAGTTATAACTGTGTTAAAATTTAAAAGCTCAAAAGATTACTTTTCTTAAACCTTTTTATCAACTTATGAAAAAACAATCTTCTTCCTATTCATCTGTGAAATCAATTATCTAGTGTTGGGGAACTTTGAAAACAAAGCTCATGGCAGGATTTTTATATGTATTATTGTGTGTAGCAAAAAATGTTATACCTTTTTTTATATGTATATTTCAAAAAGCACAAGTATTAACCTAATAATCCATTTTTTAAGCTCGTGATTAATAGTAATTGTTTTGTGCGATTTTAAAGAAAAAAATTGGAAAAATAATACTGAAGGATAAGATCATAACAGAATTAAGGTTGATTTAGTTTGCATTATATTATGACTTAAAACACTCTTTAAAATATTCTATGAAGACATTTTCTTGAAGATAACTAATTAAAAAATGTAATAAAACTGGCAATCTTTTTTTATTTACATGAGGCAAGGTGTTTTTATCATCCTTGATACATTGATATTGTAATGGAAAATCAACCACATAATCCATTTTCGAACATCTTCTTATTCTTTTTTCACCTCTTGTGGAAAGGGATCTGAAAAAGTTGCTTAGGAAAAATAGGCATAAAGAAGATGAGGAGATATAGATACTGACTATAAAAAAATGTATTATTTTGTCACCATAAAATAAATCTTATAACATATTAACATAAAATTTCAATATTAAAATTATGATCCATTTTTATTTTTTAAAATATTAATTTCGATGGAGTTTCAAGTTTCAGTTTTTTAAACACGGCATTGTAGACTTTTCAAACATTTTGTTCTTTGGGGAAACATGATTTAACACTCTTGGACCTTTTGTGTGAATACATTGTACCTTCACAAACAAAACATCTCAAAAGTCTTTGGTTTTAATTTGTTTGGATGCATTATATATGACGTGTTTGATTTGAAAGTTGACCTCAGACTCTCACTACAATTCATAAGAAACTCTTTCTCTATATCTTCTCTTATATCAATATTTTACCATCTTGGTTCCAAAAATAAAATACCATCAATTACTTATAATACTCTAAAACTATGTAAGTATTTTTTGTTTTAGAAATCTAATTATTCTATTAGTTAATTATTAATTTGAATTTTATTTGATTGATCATCCAGTTTCAAAATTTCCTTCAAATTTCGTTTGGTTAAAGATTATATTTGTTGATTTTGAGTTTCTCTATTATCTTGTGTTACAGTTTTTTAGTATATTTTATATATGATACAACTATTTCTTTGTTATAATAATTTCAATAAATATGTTTTTAATATTCTTATCTTCTTTGTTTGCTTATTATTAATTCAGTGACATAATTTAGGATGGATTAGCTAATTCTATTGGTAGTAAAAAAATTACATACTATTTCTTTTTGTAGTAGACCCACACTATTTTTATTTTTGTACATGCTATGTAATGGGTATTTTTGCACTTTCTGAAAACATGTGGTGCTGGATATAACTTTGGTAAAAGCTCATTCATATTTTGACACTTTTACCCATAAAAGTCAAATTCCAGTTTTAGGTTTCACATTTTAAATGGGCGTAAGCAAGAAGTTCCAATGGGCCAATGTAGGCTATATTCTCTTTCTCTTTTCTAACAGAAAACTAGCAAAAAGTTCATCTGGAAAAAAAAAACAAGAAGAGTTTCCAGTGAACCATTTTTAAAATGGGTATAAGAGGAAGAAGTTCCAATGGACCCATGTAGCTCAGATTATCTTACTCTTTTGTAGCCAATTACTCTTTTCTAGCCAAAGTTCAAAAAATCAGACCAGATATTGAACCGAATGAGACAGTGGTTCAAAGGTTGATGGTTCAGATCGAGGTCAGACCTGATAAATGAAAATAATATAATTTGGTAAATTATATTTTAGTTTAAGGAAATTAATAGATAAAACCTATAATATTATTTTATTTTACCCATATTTTAAATTTTTAGAGTTTAATTGAATATCAGTAATAATAATAATTGGGATAAAATGAATTAATTTTATTTTATATCCTTATGCGGAAATTTTTTTAAATAGAAAACAAAAAAGTTAAAGCTAGTTTTATTATCATATTTTTTAAAAAAAAATTAATAAACCACATCATCCCATTTTGATTTCATTTTTTCAATATTTTTACCTTTTAAGTTTTTCTAAATATTTTTTTTAAAAAAAGAGCTAAACCGGTCAAACAGCCGATTCAATGGTTCATCGGTTTGACCGGTTTAACACTGGTTTGACCGGTCTGAACAGATCCCTGGTTCAACTACTCAATCAGACCGGATCAATAACTAGTTTACGGTCTGAACTGGCCGGTTCAATCTGATTTTTTGAACATTGTTTCTAACAGAAAAAGAGAAAAAAAGTTTGTCTTGAAAAAAAAAAAAGAATTTCCTGTGAACCATAATGATGTGAAGTCCAATCAATTGTAGCAATGGATTGTGAAAATTTTATTGTTGGGTTACATTTCAAGCATTACTAAAGTCATAAATATTAATTGATATATATTTTCTTATATGTAGTACAAAATATAGAAAATAGGTTTGATTGTTTATCATTTGTACGTGCCATATTCTATAAATTTTATATTTGAAGGAAGGATTATAAGACCTACCAATGAATGTCAGATGGCCTAAAGAAGAAGAGCGGCTGAACATATTTTATATAGAAAAAATTTGAATGCCTAACAATTTACTCTAAATGCCTTTATATAGGCGTTAGAGACACTCTTTGACATTACTATGATTTTACATTGAAGTCAAATTTCAAAAGTCGATAAACACAATAATGACTTTATTTTTTACTTTTATTGAAGGTAAAAAGGTAAAAGCAAAGATACCCATTGACATTTCTACCTATCCTTTTCTCTTTTGGCGTATTAAACCTATTTCTTCTTTCTGGTATACGAGTTTTACAACACTAGACGAAGTATCTAGTCCTTGTAAGTATATCTCATGAAGAGGATCTGATGGCTCTGTATGACAAGTTAAAAGTTGCAAGAATGCCTAGGAGGTGGCTCGCTCCAAGGCAGTTTTGAAACTTTCAGAAATTGATGGGTTTTTGAAATAGAAGGGGAAGCTTTTTCTAAAGAGATCTTTACAGCTCCAAACTTAGTTTACCTAATTTGCTAAAAATCAGGTGTTGGTTTTGAAATAGAAGGGGAAGCTTTTTCTAAAATCCATTCTTCTGTGGAACGGAAACATTTTTCCATTTTATTGTTTTGGGTATCATAACATTTGCTTGTGTAGCATCTGTTATGAACAAGCAAGTTTCATTTTCTTTCTTGAACATTCTAACCATAGAAACATAAAAATTCATGACTTTGTATTTTATCATGTAAATTAAGGCAATAGGAGATAAATTTAGTTTCATGTTAAGGCCATGAAGTTTTATGTTCAATCTGAGAACATCCAGTACACAAGAGTCATGCAGAAAAGCAGTTAAATCTGGAAAACTATTAAAGTAAATTGGTCAGTTATGAAGGTCAGCTTCAACAATCTCCGAAAGAGAATTTTCAAATTTATTGTGTTTTGTGTCTCTCAAACAAATAATAGCAGCAACGTTTAAACCAGCAGAAATCAAAGGTTTTAAAGCTACTTGGACACAACCAATATGTATAAATTTAACTTCTCATGATGAAGTTTTATAGATTTTCCAGATAGAAGAGGAAGATCATTCACCCCTGAGCTGAGAGTAAAGACTTCTTCTACAGATGTGATAATAAAATCATAAGTTTTGAGAAATCTTTCGTTTGGCTTATAAAGCTTATTTTTATCAATGTCTGGAATGGCCCAATCATTGAAATTTTGGTTTTATAAAGTTAAAATGAATTTCATTGTTGAAAATATTTTTAGATGAGGAAGAAGATCCTTTAATTTGGTTAGAAGAAGAAATAGGAGAATCAGAGGAGCAGCTGGAAGAGCGAAAATAGAATGATTTAAACATAACAAAAAATTTTCCTAATACCCCGATATCTTCACCAAATCAAAAAATGCTGTGAAGACACATCATTATTAAATCACAAGATTAAAATACAGAAATTGAAAGAGGAAGAGAAAAGCTTACAGTGGATCTCTCCACAGGACTTCTCTCTAAAACTCTGAAATTTTTAACTCAAAAAATTGAATGCCTAACAACTAACTCTAAATGCCTTTACATAGGCTTTACAGACACTTTGATATTACTATTGTTTTACATTGAAGTAAAATTTCAAAAGTCAATAAACACAATAATCGCTTCAACTTTTGACTTTTATTAAAGTAAAGGTAAAAAGGTGAAAGCAAAAGATGCCTTTTGACATTTTTACGTAACTTTTTCCCTTTTGGTGCTTACGGTAGAAGCAGCATGCGGCTTGCCTTCAGTCTTCCCCTAATCTGCAAACATCATCAAGCGGATCATGCCTAAAGCAACTATCCGGTCACCTGATTCTTCTGGCAAAATGATGAAGAATTACTTGGTTTAATGCTTTGGGATTTTTCAGCCTGTAGAAGCTGAAGAATTTCTGTAAGATGTCCAGCCAAGTCTTCTTTGTTTGTTGACGAGGCTAGAGGCATGCTTGAATTTGTCTCCTTTGGTTGAGGAATACACTGGTCTCATGATCTCCAGCTGAAAGGAATTGTTGATTCTGATTGAACCATTTTTCAAGTGCCTGTGTAGAAATATTCTTGGCATTATTGAGCTTAGCCCACCACTTTAGTTAGGGATTCCTGTGCAAAACTGAAAGGTTGTTTTTATACTTTGAAACCCCAAATTTGAGATTCCAATAAATTGAATTTATCAAAGGCTCTTTACGTTATCTTCCTGATTTTCTCACCAGACAATTTTTGCAAGGGAAATGAGATAGTAATTATGCCTCCAAAAAAGCGAGATAAGGGCAAAGGAATTGCCTAGATGAAGGTCCTACAAGAATAACAAAAGAAAGTCAGACCAGAGCTAAAGTAAATCGGGTCACCTACACAAAAACATGGGTCATCAACGCAAAAATCTAAGTCTTCCACTAAATCTCAGAACCATGAATGGGCCTTTAATAAGCCACAAAGCTCACCTCCATGAATATAACTCATTGTGGCTCACATGCATAATCTTCAAGAACCGATGCCTTGTGTTCCATCATCGAATCATGTCATAAGAATTTAAAACAATTATTCACTTTTGGCTTTTTATAACATCCTCTTCTGCCTGCCACAGTATCCCCTTCTCTTACATACACGCAGCAATTTGACAATATGATCCACATGGGAGGGAGGGAAATAATAAAGTATGAAATAAAAATCAATAAATTTATATTCAATTACAAAATTATCTTCTGCAGTTTATGCAATAAGACTTCTTAGCATTTGAAAAACTTGTAAAATAATTGAGTGTGGATTGCAAATAAATTTCAAATTTAAATTATTATTCTTTAACACAGACCCCAAATCTAGTAGGAAAAATCTTAGATAAACTTTGGTTTTTATTTCCTGCAAAGATTTGCAATTAAGTTTTTTCCTTAATTGGATTCAATTTTTATTATTATCCCTGTTTCAGTATACCTTGCAAGGAGGATTAATTTTTTGAGTAAAGGAACAAAAATAACCCGAAAATTTGTACGAATGAATGCTGGGCACACAAAAGTTATGAGAGAGTTTTTTTCTCAATTAAAATAAAATAACTTGGAAGAAGTTTCTAGACTTCATAATTCGATCCCTTCATCCTCTTTTCATTGACGATTTATTATTAAACTGCCTAAAAGTATTCCCATTGTCTCCGTCAGAAAAAATTGGATTCTTACATTAAGATTTGTTTATATCGTAAAAGTATTAGCCAAAACATAGTTTTCATGCATATACTATTAATTTGATCCTTAATATAAATGACGATTAACTTTTGTTGAGGAGATTAAAGAAATTAAATACGTTACTAAAAAATATATGTCTAACTTGGTGCTAGCAAAAAGAATGTGAGTAAATTTTAATAAAATGAATATGGCTAAAATATACAAAAAGCTCTACAACATTTGAATAAGTTGCATTTAATGTTTTAAAGTTTAAATTTTACCTTCTTAACATTTTAATTTTTTCCAGCATTAAAATTTATTATTACTTTTGTTGTCAAATAATCATGTCAGATTAGTTTAAACTTTGGGCTGCAGGTCAGCCCATGAGTATTGATTATGGCTGACGGGTTGAATTGGAGAGTGCACCTTAAAATGGGCTAGGATAGTAGCAAACAAGCCTACCAAGGGAGGGTATTGGCTCTCAAATCCCACCTCATTTTTGTTCTTTTTACATATTCAAATATTTTTTTAAATTGTCAATAAAATTATAAATTTTTGTTCTTTTCCTTTCCATGTTTTACCCAAACTGAACAATTTTCTTTTCCCAATAAACATATGTCTTTTCCTTAACATCAATCAGATGTTTGCCGACAAGGACCCTATTGGCTTTACAAGCCCACAACATGAGCTTGTTTTCTTTTTATTTTCGAATTTCATTTTTTTTAAAAGGCAGGATATTGGAATTTGCTTCTCAGTCTTGGGAGGGAGAAGTAGACCTTGCCATTTTTTAATATGACTTGGTTTTAATTGTTTTTTAATTATCGGTCATAGCTCTCCATAAGCATGTCACTGCAATGGTTTTTCTTCAATTATAGTTTTGCTCTCCTAAATTTGATTTGATCCTACAACCGTGATAGGTCTCCATAATTGTTGTGGTGTGCTATTGTCACATCTCTCCCTACGCTTCAATTTAATTGTATAGTTGTTTTACTAAAAAGGTTACAGTACTATCTATTGACTCGTTATAGATTGTTACCACTAAAAATGATGGGTTAAAATTCCAGAAATAATTATGATTTTGTGTTCTGGATCTTTAACCAAGCTTTGTAATATTTAATAAAAATTATCTTTTCATATTTATGCAACATGATGTATATGTGAATATGTTAAAGCCTCCACTTTTCATTCTCAATCCCGGCAACTTTAATTCAATAGCTATATTGAAAAGTGACAAAACCTTGGTTTGAAAAGTGATTTCACACAATTCGAGGTAAGTATGTAAGAGAGTTTTGTTTCGACTTACGTGAAATTGATTTTCAGAATTGATTAACAAACATGCCCTATTAGGTCCGCTGATCAAGCGAGGCCCTCATCGTCTATAGAAATGCGAAGAACTTTGTTTGCATTGGCCTCCACTCATTGGCTTCGATCTTCAGCAAGTTTGTTTCTCTGTCTTTTCCCTTTCCCACTTTCAAGATTTATCTTTCTCTCCGTACAGGGGAGAAAAAAAAGCAGAGGTAGACAAGAAGATGATGATATCTTTTGTTAGAGTGCCATTTGTTGCGCTTAGGATCGATTTAATTGGAAGGGAGAGAATAATCTACAGAGAAAACTCAAGCATAGTTTTGTCATTCTATTCACATTTGCAACACTGGCATTCCTATGTTGGCTTATGACGCTGGAATTGTTGGCTTTTAGCTTCTTCTTCTTTTTTTTTCCATCAAGGTGATGAATGAATGTTTTATTGAGAAGCATCAATTTGATCTGGATTTGTGCTTAACTTCCTGATATGTCCGTGGCTGTATGTAGGATCTATATATGCTAATACATTACTATTTGTTTTGGTGATGGTATTATCTAACTCTCTCAATAGAGGAGAGATATCTTTGGAGATTTTGTATTTTTATTTTTCTTTTCCTTTCCTTGTTTGACCTAAACTGAACAATTTTCTTTTCCCAATAAACATATGTCCTTTCTTTAACATGAATGAGATGTCTGCCGACAAGGAGACTATTGGCCTTAGAAGACTACAGCATGAGCTTGTTTTCTTTTTAGTTTCAAATTTCATTTTTTTTTTAAAAAAAGCAGGATATTGGAATTTGCTTCTCAGTCTAGGGAGGAAGAAATAGTTGACCTTACTATTTTTTCATATGACTTGGTTTTATCCGTCATAGCTCTCTATAAGCATGTTACTACAATTGTTTTTCTTTAATTATATTTTTGCTCTCTTGAATTTGATTCGATCCTAGATTGTGATAGCCTTCCATAGCTCTTGTGGTGTGCTACTGTCACATCTCTGCCTACGCTTCAATTTAATTGTATCGCTGTTTAATAAAAAGGTTACAATACTATCTATTGACTTGTTACAGATTGTCACTAC
Source organism: Vachellia collinsii (assembly GCA_006871305.1). Classification (NCBI taxonomy): domain Eukaryota; kingdom Viridiplantae; phylum Streptophyta; class Magnoliopsida; order Fabales; family Fabaceae; genus Vachellia; species Vachellia collinsii. The sequence continues at coordinate 18,028 of QFDD01001619.1, read as the reverse complement.
TGAAAATGATGAGTTAAAATTCAGAAATAATTGTGATTTTGTGTTTCAGATCTTTAACTAAGCTTTGTAATGTCTGATAAAAATAATCTGTTCATATTTATGCAAGAGTATGCATATGTGAATATTTAGAGCCTCCACTTTTACTTCTCACCACTTAAAATAATGAGTTAAAATTTGGAAATAATTGTGGTTTTGTGTTCTGGATATCTTTAACTAAGCTTTGAAATGTTTAATAAAAATTATCTCTTCATACTCATGCAAGATTATGTATAAGTGAACATTTTAGAGCCTCCAATTTTAATTCTCTATCCCAACAACTTTAATTCTCAATAGATCCTGTGTCCACTGAACTAGCGAGGTCCCCATCGTCTACAGAAGTGGGAAGAACTTTGTTTTCATTGGCCTCCACTCATCGGTCTCCAACAAGTTTGTTTCTCTGTCTTTTCCCTTTCTCACTTTCAAGATTTATCTTTCTCTCTGTGGCATGAACAACTCTGGTCATTATTGTGTTTGAACTTCGATCTTTTTTTAAGGGGATGTTCAACTTCTAACTGTTCCCTTTGAACTTTAGTGCAGTGTGCTTGAAAATCATATTCAATACAAGGATCTTGGTTGATCATACTAGACTCGTTACCCGTTCAACAATATTATTAACAATTGATTGTATTACCGTTTAATAACTACTATTGTACTATTTATGCTTGATAGGTTAATAACATTAGCAATTGAACTGCTTGGTTATTGTCAAATCTATGGGGGAAGAATAGCTGTTATTCTTGATAAGGGGCTATGGTGCGCTCTCATCCAATCTGTTGATCGTATTACAGAAATAGTTGTAATTCTAATGTAATTTGTAGTTGTGGATATCTTTGAGTGAGTAATTGTGGAACTTCTAATTAAGCTTTGCAATTTTTTAAAAATGGTCTCGACGGAGTGCGGGGGGAGTGACTATGTGTGAAGCAAGAGCCTTTAGGCATGAAGAGTGAATATGGAGGCTGAGGTAAAGCTGGAGTTTTTTTTTTTTTGACCAAAAAGGTAAAGCTAGAGTTTGATCAAGAGAAAGCGATGGCTTCTGGCCATTTCCGTTGTGATGTGAAATTTGGCTTTGATACCATGGGGGTAGTGACGTGCATTAACTTATTCTAAAGAGTTATTTGCAATTTTTTGATAGATCTTATCTAAAAAAGAAAGTGATACTACCACCTCTCCTTAATATAAGAGCTGGTTGAGAAGTTGAATTTGGTCTTAAATACAAAATCTTAATTCATTTTATCTCTCAAGTTTACAATTTTTCTCTAAAGTATTTTGTTGATTGATTGCACACATTGAAAGGTTTCTATCAAATAACAACATGATTAAAGATGATGTTTTAGAAAAATTAATTCTTATTTATTACAAATAACTAATATAACTAACTTCTTTAGTATATTCAAATAAATTGTCTAAATCCTATATTAACCAACAAACTAATCCATATTAAATAATGACTAAATTATATAAATATTTATTTATTTTTGTTGCAATTTTCTTTAAACAGTCATCTGTCTAACATAGAGTGAGGTAAAATACAAAAGTTTTCTTTCATAAGTTTTAGCATTTGCGAATATTATAGAAACTTAGCCTTCAAGTTTCACACTGTTGTCTCCTTTTCTTAGTAAACACGTTGTTGTTTGTTGTTGTTGTTTTGGTAGCCCTTCTATTCTAAATATATAAGACCTATTTCATGTCATGAGCACTCCCGTTTAGTTTATTTTCAAGTGAGACAGAAAATAGAGCCTACCTAATTCCCGAGAAAATTAGTTTTGGAATGTCATCATTTTGAAAACATTAAAGTAATTTTAACTTTTCATCTTAATTCAAGTGATTTAATTAAAAGTATCTTAGGGAGAGAGAAAATTTTAATAAGGGAATATTTGAAAAATTATATCAATATAAGGCCTATTATATGACTTAAATAACAATCCTCATAATATCCTCGGTGTATTTGACAATTAGTTAAAATGGATTTGTGACAAAAAAAAAAAAGGACTATAGTGGTGTGCGTATACATATAGAGAGAGGGGGAGAGTGAGAGAAGCTCAATACAGCAAGGAATGTGGAAAATGTACTCACTTTATGTAGCTTTTTTTTTTGTGGTAGATAAATGGGCCTTGTTTTGTTGGCAAGAGATTCGATCCATGCAACCACATGATTTGCTGTTAAATTGAGAGCTACTTGGCATGTGGTTCGGCTGTTTCTTAACAGAGAATTACAACAGATGGATGTTGTTTTAAATCTAATGCTGAAAAAAAAAACACTTCTGTTTTACATTATTGTGAGGAATTATCTGAGCCATTGGTTTCATAATGACGTGGCATGTTCCTGGCTCTTGGTCATACAAACGATTAAGATCTTCACTGCCACTTATTGAGTGATTCCAAATCTTTCAAAAGAACATTATTCCTTATATTAAATCATTCATGTTAAAATGTAGCAATTTAAATTTGATTAGTTATTTTTTATAATATTTTAATGTTTTGATAATAATAATGATAAAAAAAACTAAATCTGAACCTTTCAGTGTTGATCTAAAAATTATAGATAGGAAAAATGATAATAAGGGAAAAGGAGAGGTTGCTCACCGTAGAGAGAGTGGCATCAGATCAGATGGGATTTGTCTTAACTACCATTGCCTATATAATGAAATAATTTAGTGGGAAATATATGACTATTAAATTTGCGGCAAAAAAGACTATTAAATAATGCATTTCCTTATAGATTTTATCTCTAGATATAATTTATAAGAAAATATTTTAACTTATCTTTTAGTTTTTGTGGAGCTCTTTTAGATCATTTTTCGATTCTGAGGTCGTTATCTCTCTGTTCTGGTTTTTTGTAGTAGCAGTAGGAGTAGTAGTGGCAAGAGTCAGTAACATTAATAGTAGCAGTAGCAGAGTCAGTAGTAGGAGTAGAAGCAGCAGCAAGAGGAGGAAGGGTGGTGGAATAGTCATGGTTATAATTTTCTTGAGGGACTATTGTCAAAATTCTTACAAACTTAAGATTAAAAGTTATATTAAGTCAAGAAAATAAGATTACATAATACCTATAAAAAATGACATAAGTAAATATTTACAAAATTATGAGATGGGGGGGGGGAGGCTAAAGAAGTAGTGACCCAAGGGAATTTTGCAAAATTTGATTAGATGTAGGCAGGTGCGTAAGATTGAAGCTACTCTTGTTGATACAAACATATTTAATGATTCCTCGTGCATTCTTTTAATTTAAGTGAGTTATTAAGGGTATCCTCAAGTTATATTGAATTTGAAATTAAGAAATTTCGAGGTTTAAAACTTAAAGGTTATCTCTTATAATAAATGCATTTAATGTGTTTTGAACTTGTGTTTTTCTTAAAGTACATAATAAATATAGGGGTTGAAGAGTGTAAAAAACTAAACCATCACCAAACATAAAAGCTAAACCTCGAAACTGTTGGTCAACAGAAAAGCTAAACCTTATATCGCAAAAAAAAAAAAAAAACAAAAAACTAAACCTCAAAACCAAAAATATCATGCCCATTACTGTTGGATATATACAAAAACAAATTAACCAAGAACAGGGACAACAATAAGTATAGATTTTACCAAAAAGAATAATCATTAACCTAAGCTGAAATAAAGAACGCTAAATAAGGATTGAAGAGCACATCCAGATAAATCCAACTCTTTTCGCTAAAACAAGATAAAGCAAAAATATAGTGGAAGGGACCACTCTCTCATAACGTAGAGAATCAATATTAAAACTCTCATTGGAAAAAGTGCTCACTTTTACCTTAAAAAAGTCCTTAACTTTATCAATAGTATAGGATCACATACTTTTCTTATTTCAAATAATTACATACTTTTTTTAATGCAGCAAAAAAAAAAACAGTACTTTTATAATTAAGAAAAACCGAAGTGAAATACATCCAACCTTGTTCAACTACTTACAAAGTGAGAAAACAAACAAAAGGAACTATCAGAGAGCTTTCCTGATGAAATTTATGCTTGTGGCTTGCACAACACTCCAACAATAAAATTCTCAAAACAAAATTTATTATTATGCACCATAGTTTAATGTTTGTGCCTTGCACCCCACTGCAAAAACAAAATCTCAATTTGACATTTTCTCCATTTGTTTTTATTCACATTATATACCTAGTACCATAACTTTTCCCATAAAAAATATTCACGGTGGTTGTCTTTATTTTCATCATTATTGATAGACTTTTATTTTTTTCCTTAATTTGAAAATCTGAATTTTAACGGTATCCTTTACTGGATAGACAATAAACTAGGTGGCACTCCTAATGCATGCAAGAATCCCTTACGTGTGTATATCCAAGTATGGCAGAAATTTTATCCACGAAAGAGAGAATGTATTGGGGGCATTTGCAACACCCCAGTACGGCAGAAATAAGGCGACAGTGACGGCAGAAGTGATCGGCACCGGTAAAGGAGGTGGTTAAACAAGGACCTAAATAAGCTTGGCGTAGGAGAGGGCATCCATGGAAATAACATTTTCCACTCAAAATCTCTCCACTTATATAATCATATAATTGAATTAATTCCAAAACTTGCAAATATAAACATATAATATATTTTATGTAATTATTTTATCAATATAAAAATGATAAATCAAGCATGAAATTCAGTCACTACAATGAAATAAGGTTATATTTTAATTAAGTGCAAAATAATAACTTTAACTTTTTTTAAACACATGTATTTTCTTATTCAAGGTAATCATATTTGAGCTGCTGTTGAATGCTAAATTTGAAAGCCTCTCTCAACGGGAATTTCAACCGTAGTTCGCCATGCTAGAAACTAACTCATTCCACTTAACTCAATCTCTATTTGTACAATAGCTTTTATTTTATTTAAAATAAAATAAAAGAATTTATGAAAGGGTCATCTAGATTTTGACTGCATAGCACAGGGTTAGGATAGGGGGCAAAACCCCAAGCCCTTCACGCCTTGACAGATTGGCTGGTTGAAGCCACATGTTCAAGCCATATTACCACTTGATCGACCTCTATCTAATACAACTCATGTGGCCATATTTAGTGTTCGAAAATACCTCAAACAAGATCACCTCCTTTAGGATACATGTACTTAAGCAAAAATAAAATAAATAAAAAATTGTATGCCCATGAGGAGGCCCATAATGGATTGTTTTCTTCAGGCCAAATTCCAATTTAGACTAAGCAATTTTTCAAATTTTGATGATAAAGGAAAATGAGCCGTTCCTTTTACAGCTTAACGGCACATATCTGATCGATTGAATAGGGTCATCTCTATTTTCTTCCCCATTCAAACAGGAGAAAACTTGCTTCCCTCCTCATTTTCCTTTGTAGTTTATTTTCCTCCCCATTTTTTCTCCATCCAACAGGAGGTTAGTGTCCTCCTTATCCTGTCCCCCAGTTTTCACATAAATTTCTTTGAGTAGCAGTAAAGAGAAATTTTTGGTATATTTACCTATTTTGTAATCCGTCTGAGTAGATTATGGACAGGATTGAAGCATGGTGACCATATTTGCACAAGAACACCTGGTTGAGAAACCACCAAAGGACCTTCAAATAAAACAAAATTGAACGAGAAAACTTGTCGAATGATACTGAGAATTTCTTTCGCTTCTCCATCGAATTTGTTTCCTACAAATTTGAGTTTTTTTGAGATGGATTGATTTTAACTTTTGATTGAAATAAATTCTTTCAAATTTGATTGTTGATCTGGGTTGGATTTATGCTAGTGGTGAATATTTTTCCTATGAATCTTCAATAGTGGATGGGTTTAGGTGCGATGAGCTCTTTTTGTAAGGGTACAGTAGGAATTTCACATTTTAATAGCACATAGATTAAAAAAATACCACATCTGGTCCTTAATGTAAAATATAATTGACTAACATGAGGAGATTAAGAAAGCTAAATAATTGAAGATGATACGAGTTTCAATACCTGTTAACATCTAGGATTTCATATCATTTTAGCACATTTTATTTGAGTCTTATACAATTTTTGATATATTTGTGCATATTTTTTATACTCAAGATAGGAAATGTGTATTTGGTTTTTGATTGCACATTATTGCTCAATTGTGCATATTTTGATCATATTTCAAGTTAGTTTATGTTTTCAATATTACTTCTTTGCAGAAATATTAAGTGATTATAGACACTCTACTAAGCTTTGGGAGGCATAGAACGATGAGAGCGTGATAGGATAACATATACATCAAGAAAAAAAAAATAGAAAAGCAATAATGAAGAGGGCCTTGATGCTCAAACCAGCCCCTAGGCCATGACCATTGGAAACAGGAAGCAAAGAGTCGAAGGGTGTAGGCCCTCCATTGCAGACAGCTAAACTCAGCATTTGGCCAAGTCTAATTTCAAGGGTTTTGGGAGTATAACTACCCCCATTCTAACCATGGCAGGCATTCTGCATTTCCAGGAGGGTTTTTGGAGTTGTTGTGCTAGGGTTTGGGTATTGGAGGAGCTCGAAGCAAGGGACTGAGCTTTGGAAGAGATTTGGAGCTTCATCTTCTTAGGCTTTATTCTTCCTTTCCCTTTCCTCTCATAATCTGTTTTGACTATGATTTTCCTATGGATTTGTAGCTTATGGCTGATAATGAGTAGCTAAGCTCTTCATTCTATGATTATTTTGAACCATTGTATAGATTAACTCTTAAATACTCCTTTCTTTTTGTGATTAATGATATATATGTGCGTTCATTTTACTCTTCTCCTAATGCCGCTTGTTGATTGGCTACCAATAAATTGTTGGATTCACTTGATTGATACTTGAGAGGGCTAGGTTGAGTGTAGAACTTGAGTAAAATGGTATAAGAACTTGTATTTTGCATGATGAATGGATGGTTTTGTATGTAAGATAGAGATATACTTATTAACCTTGCTTAATCACATTAGGGTTGAAGCTTAAAAAATTGGGTTTTATTAATTGTAATAAGAGATTGAGTGTAACACCCTTAGTTTTATCCTATTAACATACCTAGCGAAAGCATTTGGAATCACTTTAGTTGGCTATAACTTGTAAAAATTGGAGTTTAAAAATTTTTGTTTTCAAATTAGTATTCATAGCACTCTAAAAATGGCCCAAACTTTGAAAAATCATAATTAATTGTAGAAAAATCAGAATTAAGTAATTCCAAGTTCTATAGAAAGATAACTAGATAAACTTAAGAGAAAAAATAAGTTCTAGATATTTTCATTTCAAAATCATGCCCAGTTTTAATTTAAAAAATTATTGTTCATTTGATCATTTTTGTATGTTTTAGTATTTTTTTCCTAAATTTGGAAGGGCATACCTCTTAGCACGGTTATCAATTTTGGGTGAATTACCACTAATTTGGAAGAGAAAAATTAGATCTAGTTGGTGGTAAAATATCACCTAATAACTCACTTGATTGCTTCAAAACGAGTCAGTCAACTTTGTGTCCATTTTTGTTGACTTTTACTCCCTTAGTTAATATTTGGTCCAATTGAATTAGGGGTTACTTTGATCATGCAATCTTAATTCCTTTGGAGCATTTTGAACTATTCTATCATGTTTGGGAATAAATCTACCACTACTCATGCTATCATCCACAAACCACACATAAAATCCTTATAAGTGTTTACAAGCTTCAAAATGCTAAGTAGGCAATAAATGTTCTTACCAAACCTTCAAGCAATCACCTCCTTCTTTCTTCTTCTCTTCTTGGATGAGGATAGCCCTAAGGTTTGTCTACATTGATTGGGAAAGGTTCTTGAGAATCTTAATAGCATAAACAACTATTATTCAATCACATAACATACATTAAAACGTGATACATACTCATAACTTAATTATCTTTAAAAATAAAATGCTATGCATACCTTATATGTCATACAACATAGCATAGGGGCAAATCTCAATCATATCAAAACTTTATCAGTCACACCATGGCATATCATCCAAATTATAGCAAAGCAAGTAATCATGCAATAAATATAATGAAATGTAATTAAAACAATAATTGCTTTTCTTGATCCCTTGCTTATCAACTATTTCCTTAATGTCCAATGGTCCTAGATAACGTCACATAAAGGTTACTAACTCATCATTTGGACCATTATAGCATCACTTCTTCATAATTATTCTTAACTTGCTTTCTTTAACCTTAACACTTTTACATCCCTAGGCTTCAAAATGAATCTAACATGCTTGTCCCCAATAATTTTGCATGTAGATTCCATTTTAAGCTCAAATATTTTAAAAGAAACCTCATTCCCTTTTAATTACTTAAAACAGCCATATAGGGAAATTGTTGCACAAAATTCAATTCTTTGTTTCTAATGCTTCCAAACTTGGTTTGTCACTTATACCGTACACAATTTTTCACTTTAACTGAATAGAAACATTAAAATAATCAAAAACACATTCTTTTTTCCATTTTTCCAGCAGACTGAAACAGTACAGAAAAATTGCAACATGATTTTTCAACTTCTCTTGCCTTATACATGCATAAAATCATTCCTAGACCATTTTTCAATCATTTAATAACACCAAAAGCATTCCTCCCTTGCAGATCAATTTCGTGCAGCAGCCCATGAATAGTGATTTCATGCCAAAAATTACAAACAAGCTCAAATCAACTCAAACCAAGCATCAACATGTAGCAAATTAAGTATACAGTTGATTGGAATCACTTACCACTTCCAATTTTTGCTCTTTCATGTTTTTTCACTCTAGCCCCTTTTCAAACCCTATCTTGAATCTCTTCAATCACAGCACCATAGCAAAAATTACACCAATCAAAAGAGAAAATAGAGGTCCTAGATCAATTCTATAGAAGAAATTAGACTTGGAACCACTTCCTACCTTGGATTCGTGCTTGAAGTTGATTTCTTTGCTTGTGTTGAACCCCATGGTTGGTCTTTCTTCTTCCTCTCCTTGTGCTGTTCGAAATATGGCCGAAAATGGGGTTGAAAACTGTTTTAAAAATCTGTCCAAGTCACTTAATGAAAATAGGGTCAAAGTGTATTGACATAATAACTTTACAATGATGTTATCTACCATTTTAAATTAACATCTCTTCTTACTTTTCTCTTTTAAATAAGAAGAGAACAAGTGGCACAAGCATAAGCCCCACAATCTTCTTTATGACAACAAGATTACTTTATGGTTACTTTACCTGATAATTTTCTTCCGAAAATGCTTTTTGGGATTTTCTTATCATTGTACCAATTTAATGTCAATAAAAATTCCTATAATTCCTCTACTCTTATTATTATTTTTCCTTCCTCAATTCCCATTCTGGATACGTCTTTAATTAATTTCTGAAGAAAACCCTTTTTTGAGGTTTTTCCGAGTTTTTTTTCCTTCCGATCCAGCAAATTAGTTATGACTTTCCCTTGAAATAAATTTTATAAAATACTAGAATTTTTGAGCTATTTTCACTTACTCTGAAACCAGATATCTGAGGCCTCTAGGTATTTCAAATAATTATATTTGACAAATTATTTTATTAAATAGCCAAATATTAAATAATATTTAAAATTTCAGAAAGGTTATTTATGTCATTTTAACTTAAACCGAGTCTCAATTACTGATCAGTGAATTTTTATTTATCTTTTGCGACTCTGTAATATTTTCTGATATTTTGGTCAAACTTTGACTAAAACACCCTTTGCCTTTTCTCAATTTACCAAAATACCCTTGAATTTTAAAAAATGGCATTTTGGTCCCACAAAATTTCAAATTTACACTTGGGTCCCTATTTCAAAATGTTACTTTGGTCCCTTAAATTCAGCCAATGACACATTGGTTCCTTACTTTTTCAAAATAACCATTATACCCTTACTTTTTCTACATTTGGTATAATGGCATTTTCACTCTTCTTTTTCTTTCCTTTATCCTTTGGACCTCTTTTCTCTCTTTTCTTTCTTTCATTTTCTTTCACCTTTAACGTTTTCTTTGTTGAGCCAAATGCTACGTAATTCCAGAGAATCATTTTACATGACATGAGACTTCATAGAATTGGTCTTGGTAGTATTTACCATTTAGGCTCATTCTTAAGCTTTTAGGCCCAATTTTAAACCAAGATAAATGATTCAAAAAATTTTAAATTTCAAATACTTTATATATTATAGCAGCATATACAGAATCACCTCAGTTTACCAGATTACTTGTTACTAAAAATCACAAGGTTCCTCTAGCATCTTTGGATAAACAAAGCCTTGATTTTTTGCAACGATACTACAATATCACCCATAGTAAGTCGTGCCGCAGGTAAGTCAATGCAACATTTAAGTGCTAACTCAAAAACTGATGATATATACGGTAATATATTATCAGTATTTTGAATTTGTAGGTGTAGCAAATTGTCATCCATAATATTAATGATTGAATGTAGCATGGATTTGCTCACCCAATCTTTCAAACTTAATCCTTGACCAAACATCTCATCCGTTGGCTTCTTCCTTGTAAACATTTCCATTAGCAAAATCCCATAACTATACACATCTGCTTTGGCGGAAACAACTCCTTTCGATCCATACTCTATATGTCATATTGAATTATTAGTATAAAAGTCATGATGTCAAAACATAATATAAGGTTTTTTTATAAAACTTTTCTTTCTTTTTTGGTAATATATTAAAATTTCTCTTTTGTGTCATCAATTCAAGCTGTTACACATCAAGACATATATTATTATATAGATCAATAAAAAAAGAATAAATAATTTGAGATATGCAAAACTCACTAAAGATAATGAACATGACTCCATAGAACATAGGGCACTTGACTTTTGAGATATATATATTCTTTAAACATTTTAGTCATGAGTTATGTTGATACTACTTTAGCTGTTCAAAAACTTCTCTAAAAAATTTATTAAGTGGGCTCTCTCTCTCTCTATAAAAAAACTAAAGGTTTCTAAAGTAAAAGTAAGAAATAGAGGAGAAATAAAGAAAAATGCAGGGCTCACTTCCAATCACTTAAGAATATCCCTTCCATCCTTTAACAGTTTCAAGGAACAAATTTGTAAAGTGAAAATTAAAGTAAATCAAATTCTAAACAACATATGGGATTGTCAGAAGAAAAATAGTGCACTTTTTAGGTTCGTATTATTCCTTTTTTTCCCTTTTTGTTAAAGTTTCAGGTCACTATTATTCAAATAATATGAAGATGTTCAAAACTCATGTAGTCAAGAAAATCTCAATTTTCAAATACTTCATGCATTAGTGTGGCAAACATCATCACTCACTCTGATGGCACTATTGCATATTTCACAAACAAGCCAAACCAAGGGGTAAGAAATAGCAACTAATTTAATTAACATTTATTTAGCTATGTGCATTTCTAATATTTTGCATAAATGCAAACTTGCCTTTTTTTTCAGTGATACCAGAATATCACTCACAGTTTGCCGTGCCTTAAATAAATCAATGCAACATTTAATATAACTCAAAAACTGATTTTCTCTCTGTGTGTGTGTATGATATAATATATTATTAGTATTTTGATTTTCTCTATGTAGAAAATTGGTATTTATAATAGTGATGATTAAATGTGGTGTGGATTCTTTCACCTAAGCTTTCAATCTTAATCGTTGAATAAATATCATATCTATTAGCTTCTACTTTGCAAATATTTCCGTTAGCAAAATATCATGATTATACACATCTCATTTTACAGAAACAACTCCTTTTGATCAATACTCTATAAGTTACGTTGAATTATTTGTATAAAAGTCATGATGTCACAAACATAGGGTTTATGGTCCAAAATTTTCATGAATACTTTCAATTCATATATCTACACATCAAGATGTAAAATATTTGCTAGAAATTGGAGGATATAAAACATTATGAAGAATAACAAACAAAACAAAAGAATATAAAAATAAATCCAAAATATTATTATTAAATTGTTACCTGGTGCCATATAGCCAATGGTAGCCAAAGTTTTGGTATAAGTTTCCCGCTCTCTTTCTCCAAACAATTTAGCAATACCGAAATCACTAAGATGAGCCACCATATCTTTATCCAACAAAACATTACTTGGTTTCAAATCACAATGAACAACTAGTGTAGGAGAACCATGATGAAGATACTCCAAAGCCATTGCCACATCAATCATTATGTTCAACCTTTGCAAGATGTCTAAATAATAGTTGTGAGAATACAACCATCTCTCAAGACTCCCATTTGCCATGAATTCCATTATTAGAGATTTGAAATGATCATTTGTGCAACTACTAATGATTTTAATGAGATTACGATGGCGTAAATTGCACATGGCAGCACTTTCAACATCAAAACTTCTTAATGCTTCTTCCATGTCTGGGTTAAATACTTTCACAGCGACCATATTTTCATTTGGAAGAATTGCTTTATATACTGACCCAAAACTTCCTGAACCAAGAAGATTACTCTTGTCAAATCCATTTGTTCCTTGTAGAAGCTCATAATAGGATATCCTGATTGGTGTATCCAGATTCAATAAACCCATTTTTGTTGAATGATTATCATCACCTTTCTTACACTTTAAGATGATAATGCTTGAAACAACTAAAATGACAGCTATGATAGGCAATGAGCATTTTATCATCAAGATCACTTTACTTGATATGTGCTTGCTTCCTTTCTTGCATGGCCGGACTTGTAGTTGGGATTTCCCACAAAGATCTTTATTCGCCATAAAAGATTGAGCAGTAAAATTTTGAAAAGGGCCACCATTTGGAATTTCTCCATATAATAAATTGTAGGACAGATCAATATATTTAAGATAGTGCAATGACTTTAAGGATTTTGGAATCACACCAGACAAATAATTATGAGAAAGATTCATGGACTCCATGCTTACCATGCCGCCAAGCGAGTTGGGAATAGGCCCTTGTAATTTGTTTTGAGCTAATGATAGGGTTTGCAAGGTTAGTAAGCCACCCATGGTTGTAGGAATCCTTCCTGAAATTTGATTTCCTGACAAGTGTAATAGTATAAGTGTTCTCAAGTTTGATACCTCTGGTGAAATTATTCCACTCAATGCACTGGAGGATATGTCTAAAATCAAGATATCTTTGAGACTCCAAAGAGAAGAGGGTATATGAGAAATCAATTTATTGGAGCTGAAATTCAACTTCCGCAAAGAGGTATTCCCAAGACATTCTGGAATTGCTCCAAAAAACATATTGTTGGCTAGATACAACTCACTTAGACTTCTAAGTCGGCAAAGTTCATTTATAATGAACCCTTGCAATCTGTTGTTGCTCAGACTTAAAAGTTGAAGACTACGTAATTTGTTAACTGTATGTGGAATCCACCCATTCAAATCATTCCCATCCAAAGCTAAGCCATAAAGGCTTGTTAAATTTCCGATTACATTGGGTATAGCTCCGCTAAATCCATTCAATGACAAATCTAACTCAGTGAGCATAGAAGCATTTGATATGCTGTTTGGAATTTGTCCAGTTATGTTATTTCCACCCAGCGATAACTCCGCCAAGTTAGGAAGTCCAATTCCATATGATGGGAGATGGCCATGGAGGAAATTATTGTCAAGGTATAAATATGCTATCGTTGAAATGTTGAAAATATTGGAAGGAATAGGTCCACTCAAACTATTTGATCCCAAGTCTAAATTTACAAGTTTAATAAGATTGTGGATATCCCTGGGTAAAAAACCTGGAAACACAAAAAATTGATTTGTGAAAAAAACTGAAACAGTTAACAGTGTTTGCAGATTAAATATATGTATACTATAACATAAAAAGGTGTTTGCAAATAATGTATACATATACTATAACAAAAAAACTACACCTATCTTACTCATCCCAAAATCCTAATGCGTATCGATGTTGAACACATTAAAAGGGATAGAATATTTCCAATAGTTCATGATGCTTATAAAAAGACTGAATGGAATTCTATGAACAATAATAAAACAAGTCATATTATTTGCTTATAATATCTTAATATATATATTCTTCTTATTCTATTTATAAACTATTTTTAATATGTTTTATCTAGGAATGGAAATAGGTTAGGTTCCTATTAGATGGCCTACAACATGGTTTGGTTAAGGCTTGGCTTGAGTTGATCTTTTTAAGAAATAGGTCAAGTTAAGACCTATATAAGGGCCTAAATGTATAAAATAGGGTATACCTATTTTGTTAAGAATTAGCCTAGCCTGTTTAAACAATGAAAAGTTGAATTATATTTATATTATTTAAAAATATCATATTGATTTTCTGTACTTCTTTTAATTTTATACTAAATAATTATGCAAAAACTATCATATGAATAAAACAATTAAATTGTAAAGGCTTAATCATATAGGATTGAACAGAGAACATTCTCTCTAAACCCAAATGAATTAAAATGGTGCAACATAATTGGTTTACTGGTTTTTGAAAAAACCTTGTATTTTCGTTCATTAGTTTGAGCTTAAATTTTGTTTAACAAATATTTTTTTTAAGTTTCATTTAATTTTTAAAATATAATTCTTAGTTGATTTTTTTATACATATGCTTGAACAATATGAGTAAAATGATGAAAAATATGATTGAATATCATAAGTAGTGCATACCTGTAAATAAATTACCACCCAAAAACAATGTTTTCAAAGACGTGCAGTTGCTTATTGACTTTGGAATGCTTCCCTCTAATTGATTACCATCAAGATCAAAGAGTTCAAGTAAAGGGAGTTGATGACACATCTCTTTTGGCAAATTCCCATTAAAATGATTGATGCCAACATTAATATGTCTCAAAGAAGGCATGCTCCAAATGAATGAAGGAATTTCACCTGTAAATAAATAGAAAACATTTTGTTTATGATATTGATAATATGACTACCAGGTTTATAATAAATTCAAACAAAATTATATAAATAATACATGAAATTTTGTTATTGAGAGACATAAAATTCATATAATATAATTTAATTTTGTTATTGGAAATAAATTTTAAAGGACTCTTCCAATATCAATTATCAGTGGGACATTGAAATTCCTTTAAAAATATATGCTAAAGAGATATTATGAGATTAACTTCACCTATTTAAAACGCACAACCAAAGTATCTATATTTTGCATTTAATGATTTAATATTTACATAGTTCTAGTTTTGAAATTGACTACGAATTCGTCAAACTCAAATTTTAGTTTTAATTTTAGGAATTAAAATGCTTTTGGTTACACATTGTACAATAATATAGAATAAATAAGGAAAATACTTAAATCAAATTTCTTATATCAATATGTTAAATTCTTCAATAATATGTAGCGATGTATTTTATTTTTGAAATATTATCATTTTGTTATAAGCCTATATGAAAAAATAGGATACATGGTCATATGTGATTAGAGAACTTGAAAATAATAAATATAAGGAATTGATATAAGTATGATCCAATAAATAAAAAGGGGATTTTTATTATAGGTGTAAGCACAATACCATAATTTTTCCTAAAGTAAATATTCAAATTATTGATTAAAAAAATGGACTGCGTCAAACATGTTAAATAATTTTTCTCACATCATCCTATTGTCAGTTCATATTCAAACTTTCTAAGAGTACGGTTGAAATTGTTTTTTTGTTAAATCTAGAATTCTTGAAATAGAGATGTTGAAGAGAGGTTATGGAATTTCACTTGTTTCATTTTTAAAAGTGAACAAAATATTGTTTATATAGGTACATTGATGTCTAACCATAAACTAATATAGGAACATGAAAAGAATAAAAAAGATATAATAACATGATGAAACCATATTCATCCTCATCTTCTATGAGTTTAAAAAAAATAATTAACTATAGTAAAGAGAATAAATATATTTTATATATATACACATCTGTGTGTGTGTATTTCACTAGTAATAAAAGTAAATAAATATATATTTCTATGAAAGAGTTCAATGTATTATAAATGTTTTCCGCATTATTAGGAACAAGCAAACACATACACACATTACAAAATTATTATGCCATATAATTTTTGTTGTATTTAACTCTTACGTTATAATTGTTAAATTTATAGACATAATAAATAAGAAAAGCTTCAATAAAAAAAATTAAAAAAAACTCCATAGTTACCCATATTTTAATATGGTTTGTATTGAGACACTTCACAAGGTTCATTGCACTAGATTTTTTGCTTTAATTCAATTTATTATTCTATAATTTAGATTTGTTAAAGCAGCTAGGATTATTAATTTGGAATCATTTTAGTCTTCATATAGCCACTGTCCTTAATTATTTTCCATGAAGACATGTTTTTCATTCTTAAGATCCATGTAAGATTCGTTGACAAATTCTAATTGATGGTTTAATTTTGAAAAAAAAATTAAAAAAAGAACTTGCCATTGAAAAGAAAATACAGGAAAAAATGGAAAAAAAATGCTAGAAAAAATGTTGATATAATGTTTTGATGATCACAATTATGTGTTACAATTATGTTACAATTCAATGTTTTCACAAACACTTTATATGATTTTCGAGTTTTAGTGAAAGTATTGATAATACTCGAGTAATGAGAATCAATATTCGAGTATCATTAAACAAAATATGCTTCCAAAACTCAACAATTTCAATGAAACTCGAGTTGCAGTGAAAGTATTGACATCACTCGAGTATTGAGTGTCAATACTCGAGTATCGAGTGCCAAAACAAGTTTCAGAAATCCAATACTTTCAATGGAACTCAAGTTGTAGTGAAAGTATTGACATTACTCGAGTATTGAGTGTCAATACTCGAGTATCGAGTGCCAAACCAGGTTTCAAAAAACCAATACTTTTAATAGAACTCAAGTTTTAATGAAAGTGCTGACAACACTGGAGTATTGATTTCCAATACTTGAATATCGAGAGACAAAAATTTTTCAAAACAGAACACTTTCAACCAAGACTCAAGTTGTTTTAAAAGTGTTGTCAAAACTCGAGTATTGTGAAACAGAACTCAAGTATCAAGTTAAGAAAATCACTTTGAACTTCAATACTTCTTTGAAAACTCGAAGTATTAGCAAAAGTATTGTTGATACTCGAGTATTGTTTCATAATACTCGAGTATCGAGCCTAAAGTTTTTTTCTTCCAGGCTGAATATTTTAAAGGAAACTCGATGAACTATACTCGAGTATCAGAGCATAAAACTCGAGTATCAAAGCATAAAACTGAAGTATCGAAAGTCTTACAAGTCTTTGCTTAACATAAACATATTAAAACTCGAGTTTTATTGTCTACCACTCAAGTTATGATAATACTTTTGTTAGAACTCGAGAAGCATTGAAAGTAATATCATCTTTTGTCTCACAAACACTCGAGTATCAATGCAAACACTCGAGTAATGAAAATACTTCCAAGCTTTATCTTTAGAACTCGAGTAACAATAAAAGTGTTTCTATTCTTCACTGATATTTCTTTGAAAACACTCGAGTATTAAACATTTTCACTCAAGTACTCCTTTTACTGACAATGTTTCAGAATGTCAGAACTTTTCGTTATTCTCAAATCTTTCCTTCTTTATGTTCAGTTGATTTGAATTCATTCTGCACTCATAAATGCTCATTCCTTTTACTTATTAATAGAGAATGGGTCGTTTGATTGTCTCACCAAAAAAATGCTCAACGGACAAAAACACAGAAGACGACCATACCTCATGTCAGAAGAATTTAATGCTAAGCGTTGAACAAAGAAGATGAGAGTAACGGATACAAAGTTCTTCCTAACAGACACTTATTACTTCTCAACCATAAATTGAAAAGCATTCAAGACGAGGAGTGTCACAGCCCATCTTCCCATCGACTGGACAGGATCTCTGCATTGGTAGTACAATGCATTCCTTTCGCCTCCCAAGCGACTCGAACCCTCGACCTCCTACCTTAACGGCCAAAGGGGAGCATCACTTGTACCACTAGACCAAGTTGGTCTAGTGGTACAAGTGATGCTCCCCTTTGGCCGTTAAGGTAGGAGGTCGAGGGTTCGAGTCGCTTGGGAGGCGAAAGGAATGCATTGTACTACCAATGCAGAGATCCTGTCC
>QFDD01001618.1:0-27443 GCA_006871305.1 Vachellia collinsii | reverse complement strand
TTCTCCCCCCCCCCCCACCTTCCCCAACTTTTTTAACGGTTCATTTTTGTTTCCAATTCTCTCCCTTTGATGTTTACATTCATCTTCTTCAAGTTTTTTCCTTTACGTGGAAAACGAGAAATCATAATATTTATAATATTTCTATATAATATTTTATTTTGAAAAGAAAATTATAATTGATATAATAAATTCTATCAAAAATAAAGTTATATGAGGGTATATGAATGGCACAAATTTAAGAAATTAGTATGAGTTTAACAAAGTTTATTTAAGTTAATAATGTAATATAAATGATTTTATTCTCTTTCATATATAATTTCAATGTAATTATACATAATGTACATAATATGTGTTTGAATTTTTTTAGAAAGAGGATTTCAACAACCTGCCCCACCCAGCTGTAGAAAAATAAAAAAATAAAATAAGTTTTTGAATAATTATTTTGTTCACCATTTTTGCCTTTTATATAGACCGGGTTACTCTATCTGCAGACTTAATTTATTTTGTTTCTAGAGCGGTTCCCTCTACTATTTAAATAATACTCTTGACATACACAAAAGTTCTGCAAATAATGAAATCAAAAATGAGAGAGGGAGGGGAAGAGAGACATAGAAGACGCAGTTTAGTGGATGAGATGTGTCATCACTAAAGTTATCATTATAAAGGGCGAGAGTGTATGTATGGGATAACCATTTTTTAAGAAGCTTTGTTATTTACATAATAAGATTTAAAATAAAACACATAAACTAAAACATGACAACATTATTTGAGATGGTATAATTTGAGTAGCCCATGCACAAATGAGATGGTGGACTAGGTACATACTGTTAGGATTGGAGGGCATAACGGAAGACTCAAATATTTTTTTTCCATCCATTCCATGCATTTATCGAAGACTTTTTAAATCTTTTAGTCAAGAAACATACCTTTCTTTGGAGCGTTTTCAATTCTTTTATTATTCAGTTTCAAGAAGCCAACAGCTATGATCAGCTTCCTCTACCGATATCCACATGAATGACATTTCCAATACGAACGCGTGCTAGCACCTTTATGTCTGATTCTTGAATCTCCTTCTCACTCTTGGTTTCTCTCTCAAGTTTCTGACTTCCATTTTCAGATCTATCTAATGGAGAGCTCTGAGCATCTATTTATAGACATTCAGAGCTTCTCCTTTTGAATTTTGAAATCTATCTTTTATCTATTTCAAAATTTAAATCTTATCATAAACTTTAAATCCAAAAAATTAAATAAAAATGGTTTTATCTAAATATCTCTAACAGATATAATTTAAACAATTTATTTAATTTGGATAAGGAGTTAAACGAGAATAAGATTTAATTTATCTTTATAAATTAAATCAAAGATCTTATCTTTTAAATCAAGATTTAATTTATCTCCATCTATCTTTTAAAACAAATCCAAGATTTAATTTATCTTTATCAATTAAATCCAATATCTTTCTTTTCAAAGAAATCCAAAATATTATATCTTTATCATATATGTATCAATATATGTAATATATATACACGAAAAATATATTATATTAAATGAATTTTAATAATATATATATCTCAAGAATATTCACTGAATGTTGATTCAATGAATTTGAACATTTCAACTCGTGTTGGGTCATTTTGTGTGCGACCCTGTAGGCCCACACAAAATTGGTAGTGGGCCAATTACTATACTAACCCACAAGTCATAAGCGGCTTCTAGCAAAACATTACAACTACCCAATTCACATAAAGGTCTGTAAACCGATATAACATATCATACAACTACATCACTCACATATCATACAACTACATCACTCAAAGGCCTTAATATAGATTTTAGTATTTCAACTAAATTTAATTGGGATTCTTATACTTATCATTTACAAATTAAGTAAATTAGTTTAAAAATAATAAATATGACAGATAAAATACACTAATGCATTAGATTTAAGATAAAAATCAATTTCTTACATTTTAGAACCGCATAAGTGTACAAATTCTTAAAATTTTTTTTATCATTTTTAATTTATTTTTTATAACTTCTTATTTTTATTAAATCTTTACAGCTTCCTTAATTCTATCGTCAAATCTAGGGGAAGGGATGTAAAAACAATTTTTATATTCTTACAAATTCAATATTCAATATTTTTATATTCTTAAAAGCAACATATAATACCTAGACATAAAAAAATACACTTGTTAAAAATAGGCAGTAAGAATGAATTTTTTTGGTGTGGATGAAATTTTCATGAAAAAGTAGGAGTATTCGTTGTTTTTAGTTTTATAGCTATATTTCATTGTAAGGTTTAAATGGAAATATAATTTTAATTACCCAAATTTCAAGTAATTTGGATGTAAAATTAAGAAAATTCTTATGTTATATTTTAAAATTATTTTTTCTTGGGAAGAAATTTTCTTAGAGTATGAGTGGGGATTTTGCACTTGAAAATAATAATAATAATTCAAATGTGAGTGCAAGATACAATTCTGATCATGATATTTAATACTTTACTAATTTGTTTTCAATAACCCATAGAATATGTTACAATATCATACACACTATCATTTCCGGCATGGCATCCGTACGATACACGGAGATAACCTTAGCTTCATTCCTGTTCCATGTAATGTATATATAATATCTATCAATAGCTCAAGTTACATGTAATGCATGGAAATATCTATTTTGTTAGTTATACACTTTTGAATAATCATACCTGCAAATAATTTAAAATCGATAATTTAACTCATAATATTTCAAATTTTTTTGGAAAATAGAAAACTGAGTATTTGTCAATGAGCGACTTTCACTTACTTATTATGTCACATTCACTTGTCATTAACAAATTCTTAGGATTTATTAGGTATTATTTCCCTTACTTGGGATCTAATTACAATTCTCCCTTTTCTTTGGGTAAAATATACTATATAAGCTGTTGTATTGGAATTGACTTAAGAGGAACCAATCTGGTAGGTTCTCATCACATCGCTTTATTCCTATAAGTAAATTCATCACCATGGCTCTCTCTCACACTCACTCACCATACTTCTCGTCAGCTTTGTGTTGCTGAAGCAACCTTAGCTTACAATATTTTTTGTCATCATCATAGCCCAAAAGGATCGTCAGGCTAAGCAATCTCACACTACAAGCAAAGAACCATCATAAAGCGATTAATTATGCCATAAGGTAATCCTAATTTAAAGCCCCCTTTTTAACTAATCTTTCTCTATCTATCCTTCATTAATTTACAAAGATGCTTAGCTTCTTCATCTTCTTCTACTAAAATAATGGTGTGTGTCTGTATATTGTTCAAGTTCTTATAATACTCTCGCCACTTTATTTCAGTTATATGTTTTCATTTTATTGTACTATGGCTATTTCTTCTTCCTGCTGGGTTACCTTTATAATAATTTCATAAAAAATGGCGCCAAGTGATCTCTTCAGATATAAATTATTCAAATCATTTGAATCGTCTTTGCTTGAATTTCAAGAGATTCTAGAAGCCGGTTTGAATTTTCTTTTTTTAATCGAGTTCAAGGTATGGATATGGGGGATAATCACACAGGACTTCTTGATATTCTCAGGTTAGATGCAGATTTTATTTATTTATTTAAAGAATTACATATTTTACTATAACGTACACGCAGACATGACCGAACAATTTGATATAATAAATATATGAAAATAAAAAATGTAGGATGGAAACAAAAATAAAAACTCACGAGATATATATCTATATATATTTTTTGCCAGAAGAAGATAAAATATTAGTCAAGCACAAAAGCAGAAATCATTATAGGGGAAGGGACCACAAGGAGCTGCTTCCTAGAAATTGCTTATTTTGTAGGTAGCACCGACCACTAGTTGTCTTGGGTGTTCAAAGGATTGTAGTCTTGGGTGCTCAAAGGATATATAAAAATTTTAATCAGTTTGAGTTAAGGTTCTTGATTTGTAATTATTTCATTAAGAAATACAACAAGTTAGTTTCAAATTGTTACCAAACATCATTGCCAAATTAGTGATCCATCATTGCTGCGTATATATATGCTGCACATCATTTCTACCGAATTTGACCAAAGCAAAGTTCTTTACAACTTCATAGGTTCGTTCCTTGATTTTTTGACAAAGAAAAACTAATATATTGACTCAAATTCTATCCTTTATTAAGATTTCTTTCAGAGAGTCGTTTCATACTTTAACATGTTGAATTCTATAATATCCTATCACTGCTATAAGTTACAATGGATTAATATTTGAAAGGTATAAAATGTACGGGAACGCGTGCGTGCGTGCGGATTGGCTTTAATTGTAGGTTGCTTTATTTTTCACCTTTTAATGTCATAAATAAGGTGATGCATCATTGTCGATCACAAGCGTGGGAACAGTTTGTAATTGAGAGCTCGAAGCATGTAGGAAGGTAGGAAGAAATTAATCACTCTCTAATAATTCTATTTATAAATTACTTACAATATGTTTAACTTGATTTAAGAAAAATCTTGTAACTCATTAAATCTATTGTAAAATTTAATAAGTTTTCAATTTATCACTATTTATTATACACTGTATTTTATGAAAATAAAGTCTACATAAAAAGAAATAAAAGGTTTGTATAAAATAAATAAATAAATAGTATAACTGTATAGTCACATAAATAATTTAATAACTTGACATATAAATTTGTTAAAAAAGCTTCTTTCTCTGCTTTATAAATAGAAAAAAAAGTTATAAAAAAAGGAGTACAATTAAGATATGATTACTCTATGACATTGTGGTCAATTTTAGTACAAATTTCTACTGAAAAAACCTACAAGACCTTGATCTAAATTCACTGAAAGCTTTTGGAACCAAAAAAGATGTTTTATATGTCTCTAAGTAAAAAAGCTATTGAAATATGCCCTTCTCGATCGAGCCCCTCCAATCTTCCTCTCATGTTATAATGCTTCCATTAAATATCCATGTCTATTGTCTGCTCTTGTGTTTTATATGAGAATGATCCAGAAGTACATTTGTATTTTTAACTTATTATTTATATTTTTTATTAAAATTATAATTGAACAACAACTTGTTTTAGTTTAGAATGTATTACTTTGTGCACATTAGAGATCTAAATTATTTTTTCAAAACAATAATTTATTTTTTAGAATTTTAATGTATTTTTTTTAAAATGACCAAAAAAAGGGAAAATAAAAAAAGACCTTTAAAATTTTAAAAGGATAAATCAGGGTTTCAAATTTTCATAATCTCAAATTAAGACGTTAGACAAAATAAGGATTTCAAAATATTAGTGAAAAGATGAACTTACCCATAAATATTAAGGAAAAAGGACGTGAAAAACCGGATGAATAGTATTTTCATTATGAGGCACTACTCATCCGAATGAGAATACTGTTCATTCAGATGAATAATGCTCTCATCCTCAACCCATTCGGGTGAGCGTTGAAGATGAAAGCACTGTTCATATGTTTTCATTCGGATGAGTCACTCATCGACTCATCCGAATGAGAACACATGAACAATGCTCTTATGAGTAATTCATCCGAATGAAATGCTATCATCCTGGATTGGAGCACTGTTCATCTGGATGAAAAATTTTTAAAACACTGTTCATTTAGAGGAAAGTTTTTTCTGCGTCCTCCTCCCTCTATATTCATGGGCAAATTCATGTTTTCACTAACATTTTAAAATCCTTTTTGTTGTCTAGCACCCTGATTTGAAATTATGAAAATTTGAAATTTTGATTTGTTTTTTTTTTTACAATTTTAAAGGTTTTTTCTGGGATTTTCTCAAAAAAAAAAAAACAGTAATGATGGAAAAAAAATACAACAAACATGGACCCACATAAAAAGTGGAGAAAGAAAAAGCAATAGAATGCAAAAACCCCACCATATAATAACTACTTAACTAATTTGGATAGCGTAGTTAAAGAGAAACTAAATAAATCAGTTGCTTAGTTAATTATAAACCTCATAGATAGCATTAAATTATATATCAATTTAAAAATTAGGTAAATTAGCTTTTTAAAAAATAATAAATATGAGAGACTAAGTGGATTAAAAGTATTATATTTATGATCAAATCTAATCCACTAGAGAATATATTAAAGTGTGCAATAGGGCTATTCTATCTTGTAAATACTCCTCTAATCCATGATTAAATCAGTTCTATAGAAAAATTTTTCTATTCTAAATATAAGTCATTTTGGCAAGAGGCAAATTAGTAATGATTTGAAAATTAAAATGGGAGATCAAATGATTTTCATAAGTGACAAAGTTTATATATAGGTGAAAAATCATACTCATGGATGGTAAAATTGATGGGGAGACGTCTCACATTGAACACAAATAAGATGGTTCAAGTGGAGAAAGGCTAATTGAGTTAAATATAATAAGAAAATAACTAATAATTTTTACAGGAAAGTTTTGTCAGACTGTTACATAGTTTCGCTTCATATACAACAAGTAATTACAAGCCCTTATGTTTTTCGCCATCATTTATGGACATATGAAAACAAAAAATATTTATACATGACGCCTTAAAAAAATATTACTGCCTCTAGTCATTAACATAAGAAAAGGATAATTAATTAAAATTAAAAAATTAATTAAATTAATTATTTGTAACAAATACACATTGGTTTATCTAAAATATTATTTTTAGTCATACCTATTATGACTGCCTATTGATTGAAATACCATATTATATGTAATTATAGGATATATTTTAAGAAATTATTAATTTATGAGCAAAATAGATTGAGTTTTTATATAATTATGATCAAAATAAACTCTGTCTATCTTTTTTTTTTTTTAAGGATTGGAAGTAGTAATACATAGTAAAATCTTTCATTAACATCAATATAAAATATAAATTTATGATAAATCACATTTTATAGAAGTTTTTAATATAATGAAAGTTGATATTTGGGATTTGCCCCCTCAAATTAAGCAAACCATCATTCAGCCTCACCTCTCTTTCAATGACAAGATTATGGCAGCCAATAACATAAGCATCCATAAGCACAAAAACGATATATATATATATATATAAGATCTTAATTATGGGGTTAAAGGATGATTTTCCCTAGGGTACAGTGCATCAAGCACCTGGAATTATTTTTCTAAATGCCTCCAGTATCATAAAATATTTTGTGGTGCATCTAGCACTTAAAACTTTTTTTTTTATCAGGTGGATGTGCACCCAGAATATTTTTTTGATGGATTTTACAACAGGTGGGACCACATCACATGCTTAGTGGTTGCCAGATCTCCATTAAGATTATGAGAGTTCATGAGTAACAGTTCACCACAAAGAATTTAACTTTTTCTAAGCCTAGGGCATCCATTGCGAATAACAGTGGCTAATCCCTTGTATCATAGGCTTCTTGAAGAGGCTTTAGTATTGGCATTGAGATCTTTTTTCATATATATAGCTTGGGATCGAACCCCATGACTAGATTCTTAGGCAATCCGTCTAAAGTATCAACTATGCTAGGTCTCATGATTATTTAATTTTAAGATGCTGATAGTTCATCTTAGAATATACATACACCCGCGCTCTCTCTCTCTCACACACACACACTATATAGTTATAAAGGTTTGAAAAGATAGAGGAGGAAATGTAGGGAGACTAGGCACAAGACAAAAAAAGGGGAAAACATATGATGGACACCTTGAACACATAGGCTTCTTGAAAAGGCTTTAGTATTGATAATGAGACCTTTTCCATATATACAGCCTAGGATCGAATCCCATGACTAGATTCTTATGCAATTCATCTAAGTATCAACTATGCTAGGTCTCATGATTATTTAATTTTAAGGTGTTAATAGTTCATCTTAGAATATACGCACGCGTGCTCTCACACACACACACTATATATATATATATATATTTATAAAGGTTTGAAAAGATAGAGAAGGAGGAAGATGTAGGGAGGACTAGGCACAAGACAAAAA
Organism: Vachellia collinsii; assembly: GCA_006871305.1. Classification (NCBI taxonomy): domain Eukaryota; kingdom Viridiplantae; phylum Streptophyta; class Magnoliopsida; order Fabales; family Fabaceae; genus Vachellia; species Vachellia collinsii. The sequence goes on along the minus strand of QFDD01001618.1, from coordinate 19,492 downwards.
AAAGGGGAAAACATATGATGGTCACCTTGAACACATAGGCTTCTTGAAATGGCTTTAGTATTGACAATGAGACCTTTTTCATATATACAGCCTAGAATCGAATCCCATGACTAGATTCTTATGCAATCCATCTAAGTATCAACTGTGCGAGGCCTCATGATTATTTAATTTTAAGATACTAATAGTTTATCTTAGAATATACACGCGCGCACCCCCACACACACACACACATAAAGGTTTGAAAAGATAGAGAAGGAGGAAGATATAGGGAGGACGAGGCACAAGACAAAAAAAGGGGTGAAACATGTGTTGATCACCTTAAACACAATGTTACATCTTTCAATGAAAAAAAAAACCAATGGAACCAATTGCTTCACATTGTTAAACGAACTTTACAATATTAGTTACACTTTCATAAATAGTTCTATCTTTGATTTACAGGAGATATTTTAAACATTACACGCACAGTTTAATGAGGTGGTTTATCTAATACTCCTGTAAAAGTTTTGTTTAATACATTATTAATGTGTAAAATTAATTTTAAAAATGTAGAGAATTCCTCATCATATCATTATCCATTCTTTTAAGAATATGCATTGCCTAAGTTACAGCACAATCTCTATGAGCTATTTAATTAAATTATTGATAATTGACTTAATACTTTAACTTGACTAAGAGGAACCACCCTAGAAGGTTCTTTTGCATCGCTATATATATATATATATATTCTGAAAGCAAAGAACATATAAAGCCATTTCTCCATAAGGTAAAATAACCGTCTTGTAACTTCTTTCCTATTCATTTACAGATACTTCATCTTCTTCTACTGTAAAGGGTATCTGTATTGCCCATGTGTTTACGCGAGAACTTTTCATAATTCTCACTTATATGTTTTCATTTCATTATACTTCTTCTCTTTCTGGGCTATACCTTTGTGATTTCATCAAAGATGTCGGCAAGTCATTGTCAAATATGACTTAGATCTTTTGAATCTGATCATTTTTCTGCACATACAGTTCAAGAATCGTAATTTTAGTCTTATCATTTCCAAGAAAACTAACTCGAGCGATTCCACACGCTGGTTCTAGGCAAGTGCTACAAGGGGAAATTTTCCTGTTGCAATCGAAAGTCCAGGTATGGAGGATTATTATTGAAATTACACAGATTTCAAGTCTGGAGAAAATAAAAATGTTTTTATATCTATAGTAAATATTCTTTTTTACTGTTTAATATTTATGATTGAATTTTTAAACTTTCTTAGAATCATCATATATTCCTTTGTAATTTTTTTAAAATGAAAACTTTGGAGCAAAGGGTCTTCAACCACAAAGATAGAATTGAATAACGATCAATGACTGAAATTATTGGTTTGGTGAATTTACTAATTAGTGGGGCTAAAAAGCAAAGTTGTTTCCTGGAACTTGCTGAGTTTCACCCAATAATACCCTTTCATTTATTCTTGGTTTAAAAAAAAAAGTAACATAGTTTGTCATAGTATATATTTGGGCCAAACAAAATCTATTTCCTTCTGTCCTAAATATAAGTTTTTTAATTAATTTATAAATTTTTAAACTCGTAATTATATGAATACAAGGGGAAACAAGAGGAAATGAGACGTTGTATTTAAAGCCAAAGCAAAACTCTTGAATGAACTATATATAACTGGGACACCTTTGTGTGTGTGTGTGTGTGTTTTTTTTTTTTTATAAAGTATATATGTATATATAATACATTATTATCGCAGTTTTTATGAGTATGCATAAGTGCCTATTTTTTCAAAACTAAATTGATAGAAAATTCACATGCTGAAGCTGAACGTGTGTGTGTGTGTGTGATGAAGTGTTAATTAATTAATGTGTATAAATTTGCAGATAAATGGCTGCGTCAAGTGGTGATGCAGTGAATCCTACTGAAACTGAAAGACCAAGTCAACCTCAACTACAGAGCGTTGCATCAGCAGATTTTAAGAGGCCTTGCCTTGACTTTTTTGACGATACAAGTAGTTCATATACTCTCTCCATTCAATAATTTCTAATATAACGCTAATATGTTCAATTATTTTGTTACTCCTTATGATTTTCCTATAATGTAAACAAAAAACATTAAACTATGTAGTTGTATGCTTAAAAAATTCATGACAGAAATGAAAATTTGGATCGTAAATTCTAATTGTAGACTCTTCAGAATTTAGTTTTATTAATTAATAAATGTTAAAACTAAATAATTAATTATATAAATAAATAAATAAATGTTAAAACTATATAATTAGTTATATAAATTAATAAATAAATGTTAAAACTATATAATTAAGTTTTATTAATAATTAATATTATATAATTTAAATATTAAAAATGACAACAATTTGATTTAAATATATATGAAATTTAATTAATTGAAATTAAATCTATCAACATCCATAGATTACTACACTCAATAAAGAAATTTTTATCAATTTTATATATAAAGTCACTAATCATAATCAAATCTAAGAAAATCAGTGAAAGTTTAAAAGTAAATTAGAATGATTTTGTAATGTAGAAACATAAAAGTAATAAACTTGGTAACTAAACTTGTGAGTTTAATTGACTTTTCAGTTAGTACGAGTTTAATTAAGAGCAAGTTGACATATTTTTGCAAGGTAGAACCGTAAAACGGTAAACTTGACAGGTCTCATGAGTTTGGCAACAGTGAAATAAATATATAAACACACAATTCACACCTACACTTAAAATTCTTTCCCATTTATATTTTCAGATAATTTGTTTTAACCTTGTCGTTTGGCAGTATTTTTGTTACTAAGCTACTTCATAAACATAACGTAATAAATAACTAGTTGTTTATAACTTTGCAATATATACACATCATTACGTTTTCAGAAAATGTTTGTCCAATTATTGTATTTTCTACTGGCAAAAAAAATACTGTATTTTCTAGATGCTACTTTACCCTATAATTTAACCTATACTTTTTTTTACCTTGGCTTCTTGGATAACGTTTTCCCATGAATTAACGATCCCAAAATATTGGTACGAGTTTCAGTGGGGGCTAGACTCAGCTACCTGGAGTTATGTGTGCCTCTTTACCAGTATGCCTTGGAAGGAAACTGGGACAAAGCTAAATCCATGTTAGCTAATGACAGAAGGCTTCTGAATGCTGCCATAGCAAAAGGATGGTCAACAGCGCTTCATGTAGCGGCAGGAGCAGGCCGTTTAGAGTTTGTGAAGGAGCTTGTTAAGTTGATGAATGAGAGCAACATTGGGTTGGACTTACAAGACTCAATGGGAAACACTGCCTTCAGCTCTGCTGCTATTGCAGGAAACATGGAGATTGCCAAGTTTCTGCTTGAAGAAAATCGATTCTTGCCAAATATAAGAAGTCGAACAGGTTTCACCCCTCTTCTCTTTGCTGCTTTACAAGGAAAAGCAGATATGGCAAAGTATCTATTCCCTCTCACCGATCATGATAGCTTTGAAGAAGCGTACTGGGATAAGTTGTTCCTCACTTGCATCGACTCTGGTATTTATGGTGAGTGTATATATATGTTGCCTATAAATCAGGAATTCACTTAATTATTCATGAATGAAGTATAGGTAGGGAAAAAAATTAGTACCCTTTACATCTTGGGTCAAACATTACTATTTTTAGTCCTCTGTACAACAGCGAGATCCATGCAAACTCCTTTGACATGTGAAAATTTTAGGATCTGCATTTCTTGACTACCTTTTCAAAATTTCATAGATTTAGCATTGAGAATCTTGAAAAAGAAAGATAGGCCAAGACTAGCGTTTGCAACGGATGAAGATCGGATGACAGGTTTACATATCATGGCTCAGAAGGATGCAGATCTTGGAGGTGATAGCTCACATCATCAAAATCAACTGACAAGTTCAGGTAATTAAATTAATTATCAAATATCAATGTAACTACTTGCTTGGAAGACTAACTTTTAATAAGGAAAATTTAATTAATCAAATTATGCATCCCAGGTACGGAAAATAGTGTTGTCCGTGAACTTGTTCATTTATTGTGGGTAAGAATTCTCAAGGGTGCAAACTCAAAGTCAGATATCAGAAAAGCCATAAATGTGCCATCAAGATTACTATTTGATGCAACAAAAGCTGGAAATTTTGACTTCTTAGCTGTACTTATGAAGTCTTATCCTGACTTAATTTGGGAGTTGGACGACAAAAGGCAAAGCATAATTCATATTGCTGTTTTACATCGTCATCCTAAAATCTTCAATCTCATCCATGATATAAGTGGAAGCAATAAGGATATCATATTGTCATATAAACACGATGATGACGACAACAATATATTACATTTGGCTGCACAGTTAGCACCAGTTGGTCGACTTCAATTGGTCTCTGGAGCAGCTTTCCAAATGAAGCTTGAACTATTATGGTTTGAGGTACATGTTCCTTACCATCTATGGAATAGATAATTAATAGGATCCCATGTCTAGAAAACACTCACATAAATGAAATCCCGAGACAGGACGTGGAACACGACTATCTCGTTTCAGTCTTGTCCCGTGAACATCCTGATGTATATATAAAAATGAAACTAATTCATGAAAAGCCCTTTGATATGGCAGGAGGTGAAGAAGATAGTGCTACCGTCATATGTGAATATGAGAAACATAAAAGGTGAGACTCCTCGTCAGTTATTCACAAAGGAGCATGTTGGATTACGAGAAGATGCTGAAAAATGGGTGAAAGGAACGGCCAAGTCATGTATGGTTCTTTCAACACTAATTACTACTGGAGTGTTTTCAGCTGCATTTAGCGTACCAGGTGGCATCAATGATAGTTCAGGAACTCCCAATTATTTATGGAATCTAGCATTTACGATATTTGCAATATCAGATGCCATTGCATTGACCTCATCTTCAGCTTCCATACTAGTCTTCCTGTCTGTACTGGTATCACGTTATGCAGAGTACGACTTTTATCAGTCTCTTCCTTCAAAGCTAATATTTGGATTGGTAACACTCTTCGTCTCCATAACAAGCATGATGGTAGCATTTAGTTGTGCTTTCTTCATTACATATGACCATGGCTTAAAATTAAAGTGGGCTCCTAGCTTCATTTCTGTGCTTTCATTTTTACCAACAGTCATATTCTTATTTTCGCAATTTCAACTTTTTTATGACATCATTTACTCCACATATTATTTAAGATCTTTGTTCAAACCAAGCAAGCATATGCTTTACTAGGAAACAGAGGCTATTGTAATTTTGTTGGCCATACTTCAACTTGTAATATATATTGGCCTTAATTACCTAGATTTGGCAATATGTATAATTGTGCTTGAAGAATTTCTAAATAAATGATTTGATAATTTTATTGACACTTGGATTCTTGGCACATGACTAATTATGTACAACGGTGCAACTAACAAGAAGCTGCAATACGGTTCGCATCAAATACTCAATGGCATTAATTGGTTAATGTGCATCTATAACTATAAAGGTTTTTTTTTTTTTTACATCCAGCGTCTTAAAATATGTTTTTTTTGCAAGTGTCCACCATCATAAATTAATTTTTTGATGCATCTAACATTTTCAATTGATGAGTGCAAAATTACATCAAAGCATACTTTAAAAAACTGGACACACACTCAAAAAAACTTAGAGGGAATTGGGAATAAATCCCCTATTGAAAAATTAATTATAGGATGGGATCTTTCACATATATGCAACTGAATTTTCACATTATATGCAATTGAACAGGTCTCATTCTCTAATTAGTTCCCCAACGAAGAATATATATATCCTCAATTCTCCCAATTACACCCAAAAAAAAATTACTTCAGGCGCCCATCAATGATTGAGAAGCAAAACACAGTGGACATTGAGTGAATCGCTTTAAGTGAGACTAAATTTTGTTGCTTTTCGTCTATGTTAAGCATCTTACGCACGTTGTCACAGACGTGGGGACAGTTTTTGAATGAGAGCTTGGAGGTTGGAGCTTATACGAAGGGATTAACTGGTGAATGAATAATTCTGTAACTTCAATATTTTGATAGTGGAATTACACCAAGAGGACTCAATTTGGAGGCACTCATGGAATTACACCTTCGGAGCAATAGTTTTCTAATTAACTAAGTGTGGGACACAGTGAATTCAACACGATATATAATGATGGTGACCCTCCACAAGAATTTAGATCTATTCTTCTCTCGTGCATATTATTTCAACAATCACTCTCACTAAGCTCAAATTTAAAAATTCCTAGCTAGTTTCTTGATGTAACACCTTTCTTAACTTACTTTATTTTATATTAGAGATCGTTATGAACCACTTTAAGGCCTTCTAATACTTAGAATTAATTAACCAAATGAAATTTTAAAACTTTATAAAATTTACTATCCATCGGTATTGTTCATTTGGTAAATTTTAAATTTTTAGCAAATTTTGAAAATCCATAACTAATTTTATAAAAATCAAAATTGAGTGGTTCAAGTCTCTAAATGACGATTGTTAAGTTAAAATATCTATTTATCCAATTTCTTAACCTATTAATATAGAATAATTTATGAAAAAACACTGTTCATTTGATCATTTTCCAATTTTTCAGATTTTTTTCTAACTTTGGATACTCATAACTTTCTTCAAAAAATTTCAAATCAAGCAAACTTAGGTTCATTTTAAAGATTACCATGTGAACTATTTATCTGGAAAATTTCAAAGAAATTGAATCTCATTTACTATATTTCATTGTTACCTAGAGTTATAATTTTGACAAGGGTGTTGGACCATTTTGTCACCTTCTTAACATGTTCCTTTCTTCACTTTTCATGCATGCTTTTCTTCAACACAATTCTCTAACCCTTCCAACATGTTCACATGCCACTAACGATATATCCCAAGTTGTTGAGGTTTAACATGCACATTTTTAAAACTCAACATACATCACATATACAACATAGATAGGCTTCCCTTGCAACTTGAAGACATTAGGCTTCTTCATGTAGCCGTCAAATTGCTTTTGCCTCTATTATAAACATGGTCTAGGGAATGTTAATTTTGGAAGAATGAGATTTCAAAGAAATCCCCATAGCAAAAGCGCTAACACAAACATTAATATGCATGATCATCATTCATTATTTAATTAAACATGCATGAATATTTTATGCTTTCATTTCTAAAACACTTGCACATCACCATGGCATGTTATAAGCACAACATAGCATGTTCAAACAACACATTTGGCATGTAACATAGCACAAACAATGAACAATAATCAAGAGCAACATTCATGTAGAGTTAGTACCTTTGCTACCTTTGTCTCTTAGTTTTTCTCTTAACTTTGTTGACTTCTTCTTGCTCATTGAAGACTTCTCTTTGCAACTTAGCCTCCTACACATATCATAATGCATTTGGCATTAAAAATGAGCCATACCCAATGCATTATAACATTAAAAACCTCACTAAAACTTCTTTTGAATTTTAAGGGCCCTAAAACTCTTAACTCGGCTAAACTTCATTCTATGCTTCCAAAACTTCTTTCTCACTTATGCCCTACACAATTTTGCATTCTAAATCTATTGGAACCATCAAAAACTCATTCCTTCCTCAAGAAACTGGTTTGGCCAAAATTATACAAAAATTGAGAAAAATGTGATTTTCAAACTTTCTCTTCATATGATCGCATATTCTTGTTCCTAAACCTTTTCCCATGCATTAATTGACACAAAATCATAAGAAGAATTTCGTGCAGCATGTCCTCTTAGGGATTGGAAATCCAAAAATTCACATATACATTCAAACAACATAAAACTACTACCAATCAACTCTGAAACATGCATAGAATGTTTTCCTAGCAATGACTTCTTCTAAGTCCCTCTCTTTCTCATTTTTTCCCTCTCTAACACCTTAACTTTTCAGCAGAAACATATCCAATTTTTAGCCCAACAAAACCGATAGAAAGGAAGAGGAGTGGTAGAAACTCAAGAGTAAACTTTCACTTGCTTACTTCTTTTTCTTCTATGAATGCGGTGTGTTTGCATTCCAAGATATGATTTAAATCATTTAAATAATTAAATCTCACTTTCTATCAATGGTGCGACAAGATTTGCCACCACATTCATCACTTTGCATAGTATATATATGCACAAACATGATTTACAAGCTCTAGTCATTGATAATCATTTTGTTCAACATAAATTACCAAGCACTGAAGCTAGGAAAACATTTAGTGCAATTGTACTAGATAACCGGTTTTGGAACGATTGTTACCAAGTTGTGAAGATCGTGTCTCCGCTAATAAGACTGCTGAGGATTGTTGATTTAGATGACAAACCTTCAATGCCTTATGTCTATGAAGGCATGCAAAGGGCTAAGAATGCAATCAAGTACATGTTTCAAAGGAAAAAGGAATTGTACAAGCCTTACACAAACATTATTAAATCTCATTGGGACAAGCATTTGAAGAATGAACTTCATGCAGCGACGTATATGTTGAATCTTGCATTCTTGTACAGTCCTGACTTTGTTAGAAAGCATAGGTTAATGGAATCTCTGATTGATGTATTTGAGTCAAACTCACCTAAAGACCTTGATCATTATATTACAATGATGCAGCAAATCAGTATCTACTATGACCGTAAAGAGTGATTTGAGAAGGTTTAATGTGAGAAGGCAGCACAAAAATTAGTTCCTCGTAAGTACATTTAATTTGATATTTGAATTCATATATCAATACATATTTAAATATAAACTAAATTTTATTTACTTTATTATGTAGATGAATGGTGGTTGTACTATGGGGGTTCAATTCCAGAGTTGTAATAAATTGCCATATGCATCCTTAGCCAAACTTCTTCGTCTTCTGGCTGTGAAAGGAATTGGAGCTTATTTGAGCGTATTCACACAAAGAGAAGAAATAGATCAGAGCATCAAAGGCTCAATGATTTGGTTTTCACAAATTACAATTTGAGGTTAAAGTATAGTGTAAACACCCTATTTTGTCCAGGTCCCACAAAAATAATTGAGAAAAATCCTTCATGATAATTTTTTATAATTTGGGAAAGATTTTATTTGAAAGGTCTCATTTATGTTGATTAATCTTTCATTGAAATTTGGGAAAGTTTTCCTTACCTTAATTTTAAAGAAAATCTTATTTATGATGGTTGACTCCCAAATTAGGAAATATCAGTAAAGGAAAAAAAATAAAAATAAAAAAAATAAAAGAAATGTATTAACAATTATTTGGTTTAGGTTAGGAAAGTTTGATTCTTTCTCTTCAAGGAAAATAAAATAATAATAAAAAACGAAAATTATAAAAATTCCTTCCTTTATGTTAATCAATTCCAAATCAGGTAATTTTATGAATAGAAAATTTTTGGAAAATAAAAAATGAAAACTATTAAGAAAAATCCCTCATTTATGTTGATTAGCTTCAAATTAAGTAGTTTTATTAACAAAAGAAATATTTAAAAATAAAAAAACGAAAATTAAAAAAGATGGTGCATCAATGAGCAAACCCTACTTGTTTTCTATAAAAAGGGAAGTAGGGGTTGGAGCAAAAAAAAAAAGGTTGGTTTTTGGGATTTTGGAGGAGAAAATGGAAGGAGGCAAGAGGTACACCAATCCTTCATCTTTTTTATTCTTTCATTCTCTTTTTGATCAGTACATATGTGTGCTTAACATGTATGAAGCTTGATTTTATTTTCATTGTTTCCTTCAAATGAAAATAATGGAACATCTTCTTTGAAAAAGCAAAGGGAAACTTTTTTTTGAAATCGTTTTACGCCATGGGAAGTTTTGAGAACCTCCTCAGAAAAAACCAATTGTATTTCCGTGTGAGGTTATGGAAATCTCCTCAGGAAATATGATCTAAATTTTTTGACAAATTCCTACTCCCTCCAAGAAATAAACAATAAGAGATTTCTTCTAAAATAAAAGATACCAATCAAACAAAAAAAATACTATTTTTTTTGGTGAATTAAATAAAACAAACCAAGTGACACGCATTTTTACCCTGAACTACATGGGCTTTGATCCCTTTAAAGGGTACGTAGGCCCTAGGTTTTCATCCTAGGTCAAGTCCAACCTTATAAACTTTTTTTTATTTCAATTTACATTTTTATTTTATTTCTTTTATTAGTTAACGTTTTTCTTGTTTTTTATTATTTTTTTTCTTTTCTTTTTTCTCTTTTCCCTTTCATTTGTTTATTTCAATTTTCGTTTTATTATATTTTCCTTAACGTTTTTTTTGTCTTTTTCTATTATTATTTTGTCTTTGTTTTTCTGTTTCATTTTTCTTATTTGTTTGTTCTCCTTATAATTTTTATTTTGCTTGTTTTCTTTTTTCGTTTTTATTTGATTTTGTCCTTTTATCTTTCTCTTTCTCTTTCTCTTTTATTTTTCTTTCTTATTTTATTTACTTTTTTTTTTGTTCTTTCATTATATCTTCCTTTTGTAACATTTTTTTATTTCGTGGGGTAATTAAAATATTTTTTAGGCCATATTATTTTAAATAATAAACTTAGGGTAACCGTTTTCACGAACGGGTGTTATGGGGTGCCTAACACCTTCCCCATACACAATCGACTCCCGAACCCTATCTTATTTTCGTAGACCATGTTTTTTGAAAAAAGATTCCCAAAATTTTCCTTCATTTAAAATTTTGGTGGCGACTCCTAAACCCAAATTTTGGACCTTACAGTTTGGCGACTCCACTGGGAAATATTTGAGGAGTCAAGCCCATTAAAGTTTATTATTCAAAATAATTTGGCCTTACTCATTATTTTAATTACCATTATTTTTATTTTTATTGTTTATTTGTATATGTTTACTTCTTGTTTTTATTTATTCTATTCATTATAATTTTATTTTTATTGACAGTTTATCTTGTATATATTGTGATCTGCTTAGCAGATGAGGGTTGGGTAGAATCTAGGTTAACATGTTTGTATGCTCTCCACACACACTGAGCACTTACACTATTCTCCTCACACACATGTTGGGCCATATACCCGGGTCTGAGAGTACCTTAGTGAGTGGAAGTTTCTAATGGTTTCCCTGTGGGGTTTTCGGAACCCCCTGAGGTTACTGTGAAGACTTCATCCTAGCTGTTACCCATTTGGTAAGGTTGATCCCTGTGGAGCTTCAAAGTTCCCTAAAGGTCAAACTTGTCGAATGGGGTCTTCATCTTCATGATGAGGGAAGCTAAGAGACCTTTTGCTATGAGAACTAGAACAACCCTAAAATCGTTGCACGTATTAGAGGAAACTATTGACCAACCCATTTGAGTAGCTCATGCCTTTTTAGGGTAGATATCCCCAACATAAGGTTATTCCTAAAATAGGACACTAGAGGGCATATTCTTTTCCCCTTTCTTCTTCCTTCTATAAGTATTATCATCATCATGCATGATTAAGGGAACCCCTAGGATAAGGCGACTAATTGTTGCTTCACCTAAGCGTGCATCCAACGTCACTTTGGATACATCGCAAGGACGGTGCTTGCATTAGATAACTAACCCTAGTCTATGGGTCCCTTGACCCTAATAGACCATGAAATCATCTCATTCATCATGCTAGAGATATCTCAATGAGAGATAACCTTTTAGGGTGCATGACAAATCATCATATCATGCATAACCATTTAAATTTACTTGATATGGGCCTTATACATAAAAAAATCATTTATACAACCTTTAGTTGTGTATCGGCTTGGGCCAATCACAGGCTAATAGGCCTTTAACCTCCCTATGAGGTATTGGACCTCTTGAGGAGTTAAAGTTCTTTTTCTCTATGTCAATCACCCATATCAAGACATGAAGTACGCATCATCATCCACATCACATGCATAACATTCAGATTTAAAATAGATCTTAACTAATCATTTCTTTCTATTTTTGTTCTTTTAAAAAAGGCAAGTAAATCATCCGACAACTCTAAAATTTGGCGTAAGATTCAATGGCACAAGAATAGAGGTCATATCAACTTCTTACTGGAAAAATGTATAGAGGGAAAGGCGTTAAGCTAAGCGTAGGGGTTGAACCACTGGAAAGTCTAAAACAACTAAGTTGTCATATAAGGGGTTCAATCAAGTTAAGCTTCAAGAATAAGTATGGAAACATCCTTGATCTACTTCAAGTAGCCCTACATAGTGATGCTCTTGTAGAGTTGGGCCAATATTGGGACGTCTCCTTAAGATACTTCACTTTCTCCAATTTTCAACATACACCAACTATTGAGGAATATGGTGAAATTCTTAGGATGCCAATAAAGGAAAATAGCCGCGTCTACCATTACCAAGGGCATCCCCCCTCTCAAGGAGGAATTGCAAAGTTGTTGGGAATTCGCATAGAGGAAGTGCTAATTGTGGGTACATGCTAGGTCAAGGGGATCAAAAGAACTGTTGTGGAAGCTCATCTAGCCAAGTTAGCCAATAAGAAAGATTGGGCCAGCTTTTGTCGAGTCTTTTCCCTAGGTATCTAAGGCACAATCATGTTTCCCTCATCAGTCGGGCTAATTGACCTCGGAGCTATTAGTGTTTTTCAATCAGTAGAATATCATCAGACTAATCCGATACCCGCAATATTGGCAGAGACCTACATGTCATTATCCCAGTGCCATCTAAAAAAGGAGGGTTGGTTAAGATGTTGCCTTGCATTACTTGAAGTATAGATGTTAAGCCACTTGTACGGTAAGGAACAACCCTATAGGAAAAGACATGACGAGTATAGTAACCCACTGGTAGAGATCAAACATCTCCAACCGATCAACAAAAAGGGCGAAAGTGGCTGGAGAGAAGCTTTCTCACACTTAGAAGAAGATTCCATTTTATGGAAAATAGAATGGTGGGAGAATGAAGAGATCATGTATCATTGTGGGGACTTTCCTAATGTTCCACTCATGGGGCCTAGGGGATGCATCAACTACAATCCCTCATTAGCATTGAGACAACTGGCATTCTGACAAAGGGTACCCTTGGAAGAAGAAGTGCAAGTTGTGTACATGATGTATGAGAGGGATGACACGAAGGGCTTATGTCGAGAAATCAAAGTGGCATGGAGCAATGTGATGTACAAGGGGAGAGCAGAGCTTGGGAAACGAGAGATAGGTGCTAAACCTGAATACAAAACATGGCTCATGAAAAGAATTTCATGGCTTAATCCTTCCTACGCACCCCAAAACACCTTGTTAGGAAGTGATGTCCAAGAAGCAAATAAAGAGCTGGTAAGGCGTATTGAGACAAGAGAAAAGGAATTGGAAGAGTTGACGTCAAGAGACTTCAAGAATAAAGAGAAAATGAACGAGCTACATGACAAGTGCGCGATCTTGCAAGAGAAATTAAAAGAAAAGAAGAGGCGGAGATATTCAGAGGAAAGCTCAAAAGTCATAGAGATGGAAAGAGAAAACATCAACTTAAGAAGGTCTATGAAAGAAAATAAGAAATAGCAGAGTTCAATTAAGAAAGATGATTGAGAAAACGAAATTGCTTGAAGAGGAGTTGCAAGATAAAAGCCCTATTGAAGAACTGCAACGAGAGATTGACACACTCACTCAACTTTTAGAGAGTAAGAAGAATGAGTTAATTGCTATCAGAGTAGGTACTGCAGAAACGATTCAAAGCCTTATGGCTAAATTGGATCATGAAAGGAAAGTTTTAACAAACTGAGAAACCCTTTACTATAGGCAAACTCTTGTAACAGAAGAATGGGTAAGGAGGTGTGGAGATTTGATAAACTTTGCTAATACTAAGATCCCAGAGTTTACTGGAACATTCAAGTGTGCTGAAAGCATGATGACCCCTCTAAATCTGCCAGTAGAGATCGTTGAATTCTTTGAATTATGTAATCAAATTATAGAATCTCTTAGAAATGTAGCAAAATTCTGATGTCATCTCCAACATTTCATTGAATAAAATATTCCTCATTTCGCATTGTTCAATCTTTACTTCTATGCGCTTTATCACGATCAACGATAAGGTCTTAAGCTAGAGTAGGATCCAAGGTCCTCCCTATCTAATGATCAACTCTAAGTCTCCCTGTGGAATATTAGATTCCCTGAGGAGTTTAGAGGAATATGATGTGGGGAAGCCATCAAGACCTTGGTTTTTGGATGGATTTCCAGATCCTCCCTAACTAATGGTCAACTCTAGCCCTCCCTGTAGAATAATGGGTTCTCTGAGGAGACCAGAAGTCACTTGTGCCAAGGAATGTTACGCTAACATTGGATGACTTACCATGCCAAGATCAACACGGGAAATAAAAAAAATTAACTAACACTAAATAATAATAATCATAATAATAATAATAAACTAACCCTCGTTTTCTTCTTTTAGAGAGAGTAGGTGAGGCAATATTGCTTCAGCTAAGCATCCTAACCAGGTACCCCTTGCACACTCGTACAATATTCGAGCCTAGAATAGGCCGACTGCAGCGATGATTTCTCCAGTTGACAAAAAAACTCGTGCATGGATTACAGCTGATTATTCTGAAAGCACAGTGGAGAATTGGGAGTTTGAGGACAACCTCAATTATATTATCTTAGAGTAACTTGTTTAGACAAAGTTGTCCTTTTATTTTTGTTCTCAAATGCTCTTTGGAAAACTCTTATGCAATTATGAATAAAGGAATGTTATGTGAAATAAAATTCAGTTACCATATTACGTGTGTTCATTCCCCCCTTTTCGTCTATTCATTCATTTCTTATTTTCATCCTCCAGGAACTCGACTTCCTCGGAACTCCTATCTAACGCAGAGGTTCATGAGTCCTTAAATGATGAATTGCTTGTTGCCACCGATATGCACAATTATGAGAGTGATGATGATGAGTGAATCCAAGTATACACTAAACTCCTTGAATTTGAGGAGCGACGAATGTGCTCACATGAAGATGTAATTGAAGTGATAAACATGGGTATAGAGAAAGAAAAGAAAGAACTAAAGATGGTCGATAACCCTGAAAGGGAGCAAATAATTCAACTCTTTAAAGACTATATGGATGTGTTTGCTTGGTCATACAAAGATATGCTTAGGCTTGATCCAAATATCGCCTCTCATAAAATTCCTTTGATCCCAGGTCTCAAGCCTAGGAAGCAAAAACTCAGAAGGCTGACCTCAGACATGTCCTTAGTGGTCCGAGACGAGGTGATAAAGCAATTAGAGGTAGGTTTCCTAGAAGTGGCCAAATATCACATTGAATCGCGAATGTTGTTCTTATCCCTAAGAAAGATGGACGGATTCGAATGTGTGTTGATTATCGGGATTTAAATACGGCCAGCCCAAAGGATGACTTTCCATTGCCCCACATCGATGTCTTAGTTGATAATACAGCTCATAGCTATAGGCACTCATTCAAGGATGGGTACTTTGGATATAATCAAATCCCTATGGATGAAGAATATAAGGAGAAAACCACGTTCATTACACAATGAGGGATTTATTGCTATCGCGTGATGCCTTTTGGGTTGAAGAATGCCGGGGCAACCTACCAACGTGCAATGGTAGCGCTCTTTCACGATATGATGCACAAGGAGCTAGAGGTATATGTTGATTGAAACAACCCTTTCTACTAAACAAGGCTTTTAACTTAATTAACAATTATTAAACAAATAACCATGGTTATTGACAATTTTTTTTTCTTTCCACAAAAACTTTAAACTACATATTCCAGATTAATACATTAGGATCCAGGGCACAACATCGCCCACAAATCCACACATAAGACCAAGGGCACAATTTAACATCAGGGTTATAACCCAACCCACTAGTCTTTATTCTCCAACACTGTATCAATGTGACTTAGAGCACAATACTTGCCCACAAATCACCAACAACAAAAATCAGAATAATTATTAAACCTTTTCTTAAAAATATATGTTCCCATATTTTCATCACATAAGTGCATTATGTCTCAGACATACCAAAAGACCAATTTTAATGATAGGTCTAGTTTTATCGTAGAATCATAAAAATAAAAACAAAGTATGCAAGTCCTCTAAGTCTGGCAATATACTTTTCTCAAAAATATCCAATACAATTGATATGCCTACAGTGATAGTTACTATCAAACTGTTGGCTCCTTCCCTTCACGCCTCAAACCACTAAATTTCTCTCCTGAAAAATCGTAAACAACAATAGGGTGAGACATAAAGTCCTAGTAACCAATAATCAATTAACAGAATATACATTACGGGATTAGAAGTCAATGAAGCAGTGCTAATATGTAATATTCAAACAAAATTATTGTTTCTCATCCAATACAATCATATTACACAAGTGATGCCTCCATCCAACTCCTCCATATTACTCCATGACGTGGATCCGGCTTAATGCGCTGAGTAACCCGGCCAAGGTCTAGCAGCAACATTAATCCAACCGGTCCCCCTTCGTTCTCCCCCTGGGTCTAGAATCAAAGGGTGTCTAGCCTCCCACCTGGGTCTAGGCTGGCCTCCCACCTGGGTCTAGGCTGACTCCCCACCTGGGTCTGAATCACAGTCAAGCCAACCACTATGATCAGTAGTGGAGGCAACCGCGGATACAACATAAGTCCAATCATCACAAGATCAACCCAACTACTTCAATACCACCTAATATTCCAATCTCCCACAGATACATTAATTCATAATTTATTCCATCTAAAGATAAGTTATAAACAGTTCATCATATATATATATATCTTTAAGTAAAACATATGCTTCAAAATACTTCCTAGTTCATTGAGACTCAATACGTAAATATAGAGATAGTATTCTCAATAAAAATTCAAGGTATCAAAAATACGTTACAATCCATGCAAGCATATAAAATGAATTAACCCCAGTTACCTCAACTCCAAGCTAAACGTTGAAAGCTTTATGAGCCAAGAGTATAATTTCAAAGTCTTGGGTCACACACACCAATCTACACAACAATGTAGACAAAATCTATATAATTAATTTACATTAAAAGTTTTGGATTAATTACCCAAAAATTATAATTTTATACTCTAATCTTGAGTATTTGTTGTCACTTTAATTTTATATTTTTCATAACTAAATAACTACTTTAAATCATAACTTAAAGTCAAATACAAATTATTTACAAAATCTCAAATTTAACATTTATTTTACTTACGTGAAATTTCTATTTAATAAATCATACATTCTTTCAAAAATCTAAATCATTGAAAATATTAATATTATTCCCGATAACTCAAATAAATTATTTAATAAGAATTTTAACTAATTCAACAATTCAAAAATAGCAATTGTTAAATATATTTCTATAACAAATCATTATAAAATAATAAAATGACCAAATCTCAAATACAATCTATGTAAAGTTATTAATTAAAATCTCTCTTCATTACTATAGACTTATATTGCCAAAACTCAGTATTTAAAAACGCTAATTTCAAAAATTTCCTCTGATAAGAATAAAATTAATATCATTAGAAAGATAAAAATACATAGAACAACTTTTATGAAAGAAGTTTATTGAAAAGAAGATAATTTCGTTACCTAAATTATCTCAACAGAATATGCCTCCTCTCTTCACTGCGGAAATGAAGAGAAGAATGAGAAGAGGAGGGTATTTATAACCTCACGCCCTTCTGCTAGCATGCAGCTTCCTTCTCCCGTGACTCTTACAAAATTATAATATAATAAAATATATTATTATAATATAATTTAATATAATATAATATATTATAATATATTATTATAATATTGATGGCCGACAGTGCCTCTTCCACCCAAATATGATAATAATAATTATAATATATTATTATAAGATAATATAATACAATATTATATTTATAATATTCGCCGACAGTGCCTCCTCCACCCAAATATGATAATAATAATTATAATATATTATTATAATATAATATAATATTTATAATATTCACTGACACTTTTTTTTTTTTGAAAACCAATTTATAATTACCTAATAAATTCTTTATCACACGTAATTATTTTTCTTAATTATAATTAAGGTACAAAAATAAGATTTAGGATGTTACATTGATGACATGGTAGCTAAGCCTGCAGAGGGAGAAAGTCACGTCACCGTGCTAAGGAAGCTGTTTGAAAGGCTACGCAAGTATAAACTGCGGTTAAACCCTAACAAGTGCGTCTTTGGGGCTTTATCCAGTAAATTGCTTGGGTTCATCGTGAGCCAAGAAGGGATTAAGGTGGATCCAAACAAAGTGAAAGCAATCCAGGAAATGCCACCTCCTCAAACAGAAAAAGAAGTTAGAAGCTTCTTAGGATGGTTAAACTATATTGCACGGTTCATCGCCAACCTGACATCAACTTGTGAGCCAATATTCAAGCTTCTGAAGAAGAATTGCATAGAGAAGTGGGATGAGGATTGTTAGCAAGCATTCGATAAGATCAAGGATTACTTGTTAAACGCTCCAGTTCTAGTTCCCCCTACACCAGGGCGGCCATTGATCCTCTACTTGACCATACAACCCAATTCCATAGGAACCATGTCGGGGCATCATGATACGTGTAGGCGAAAGGAACATGCAATCTATTATTTGAGCAAAAAGTTTAATGATTGTGAGTCCCGCTACCAAATGATTGAGCGAACTTGTTGTGGCTTAGTCTGGGCTACAAGGAGGTTGAGACAGTATATGCTTTATTATACCACCTATTTGATTGCTAGAATGGACCCACTCAAATACATCTTCAAGAGCCCACTTGTAACAGGCAGGGTCTCTAAATGGCAAGTAATATTGTCTTAATACGATATAAGGTACATTATTCAAAAGTCTGTCAAGGGTAGTTCAATAGCCGATCACCTAGCAGAAAACTCTATACATGAATGCCATTGATGGAGCCTTAGTCGTTATGGGCCCTCAAAAATTGTTTCTATTCCGGATGGGAATGCACTATAGTAATGCAATCCGGGTCGTGTTCATTTCGAGGAGCCTAAATGATTCTATGTAATCTAAGCAACAAAACCGTGCGTAAAGATAAAATCGGGGTTGTCTATAGAGTGAAATTATGGAAAATAGAACTAAGTTGTTTTTGAGTTTTCTTTTTCTTCGGTTTATAGAAAAACTAGAAATCACAGAAACAATAAAATGGATAGATTGAAAACTCAATAATGGAATTGCCCTTTGGAGTATTGATTAAGCCCTCATCACTTCAAAAAATGTGGGGAAACTTACTTTGAAAACCAAATCTTAATTAGCTTAGGAAACCTCCCAAACTTAGATGAGAGTAGTTGCTAATGAGACTCTTGACCCAAAAGCTCACAACAACTTCAATCAACTTCAAAAATTAGCTCTTGGTTGAGATTGTTACAATAGTATAAACAAACTGAACACAATAACCTATTGTGCTAACAGGATATCTCATTTAATCAAACCGAACTTTGGTTGAACCCAACCAAATTCACAAGACTAAACAAAAGATTCTCTTTACAAAACAGATACCAATAACAAATCTCATAATCCAATCCACAGTAGAAATTCAGAAATTCTAACTAAGAATAACTGTAATGATATGAACACAATGGAAAGGATGAAGTAAAAC
>QFDD01001617.1:0-29664 GCA_006871305.1 Vachellia collinsii | reverse complement strand
ATAATGTCTCAAAATGACAGAAATAGGCAAAAACACTGTACCTACACCAAGAGCCAACAAGCAATCCCAACCTGTACAGCACCAAAAACAATTGCCCAAACAGAAAGCACCAAACCAGGGGACGAAACCATCACGGGAAGGACGGAAATGAAGAGACAGGCGGGAGAAAATGCTCTGATACCATATAGAGTTTTGGAATCAAATTCATTCATATTTCATGATTAAAATGAACATATATATACACACACAAAGTAGCAACCAATACCTAACTAATTGCCTAACTATGCCTAACTAATATGCCTAACTAATTGCCTAACTTATGCCTAACTAATATGCCTAACTAATTGCCTAACTATGCCTAACATTAAATAGTATATCCTAATAATAAGGAATTTGACCAATGCTTTATCCAAATATAAAATATTTAAAAATAAATAAATAAATTTAAAATGTTCAAATTTCATCTAAAGTTCACAATCCTACAATTTATTTAATGGAGAAAAACCACATAAATTCAAAACTTTCAAAATGGTCATGTAAATATATGAAAAGACAAATTGGAGAGAGGTATCAATATATGACTTTAAAAGGTTGATCATATTGTAATATTGCCCCCATTTTTTTTAAACAAAAAAAAGTGAAAAGCCGCCAATAACCAGAGCACCATAGGTCAAGTAGCCAACCAATCGACAAGCTTAGTTCAGTGGCACTAGTGGCAATTTTTTAGCAAACATTTTTTTTTATTGGGAGATAAGGTAGTAAAGTTCAAATCCCACCCACCTTGGTTGCTGAAAGGTTTGGTGGCTGGCTAGCAGATTTATTCATTAATATAATGCATAATCATTTATAATACAAGTAAGAATGTAATATTTGCATTATTAACTATAGTTATAGTGCAAATGGCAACTGGGCACGCTCCATTGCGCTTGAAGTTCATCCAGATTTCGTAGGTTCGTATAATATAACTGTCATATATGTACATATAGGGAGCAATTATAAAATTTTAAGATTAATTAGATTTTTTAAGAATTGATGTACGTCCACAGTGGATGGAGGATATTTCAAGTACTTCAAAAAGAAACGCAGTACCGAAAATTGGATATAAACACAATATGTTAACAGCTAGATCAGTATTTTGCTAATCAAATAAAAGAAGTAATTCATAAGTTAAAATTTAAATTTCGATGAGAATCTTTCAAACTTTGGATTCTATTTATTTTCTGAATGTGGTAATTAATTTTAAACTTCAATGAAAACAAATTAAATTTCATAGTGGTAGAAATATTTTTTGGCGTTTAAAATTATAAATAAGAAATGAACCCACAAAAAATTTAATAAACCAGTAAGAATGTCCTAACTTGTTATTGAATGGATAAGTCTGTTTGGGATAGCGTTGGGAAAACTTTTTTACGCAAGTCAAGACAACTTTTATTACATACTTAGATTATATACAGTAAATAATGGTGAAAAGTATTTTAAACCGGTAATGCAAATACTTAACAGAAGTTGGGGATGTGGTGGATTAAAATGTTTAAAAAATTTCAATGCGTGTCCCGGGTGAGAGAAAACATGAGAAAATTATCGAGATACTAGATTTCTAGTCTAGGGACTGACTTCAACAAGTGGGAGAATTAAACTATATGTGGGGACCAAGTTAAATATTTGATTTATCCCTATATCGATTTGTAGCACGTATAATAAAAAGACCATTGATTCAAAAAATAAAAAGACCGTTTACCATCTAACAAATAAAGAATTAATGTTAACCAAAAAAACAAAGAACTAAAATAATATATGTGGAAAAAAAAGAACTATAATAATATATAGAAATTTTAAGATGAAAAACAATTGTCCTATTAAGCTAGCTACTGGTCTATCGAATTGGGTCAGATTTGAATGTTATTGAGCCAATAAAATGTATGTTTTAAATCTTTCAAAAGCGTTTTTATACATTTATACAAAAATACAAGCTCCAAATCTTGTATTTAAATTTTAAACAGTCAAAATCCTATTCCCTATAACCAATGGTTGTTGGGAAGAAACATTAATCATCACATGGTTAGTTAAAATAAAAAATGACAGCTGGATTCTAGGAGAAGGGGCTGCGCAAAAACTTTTAAATGCTCAAGTTTTTACAATTTGGGAAGAAGACAAGAGTGGCAACATCATCCAAGAAGGAAATAGTCATGATGCTTCACGTTTTGTGCACTGCTCTTTTGTTTTTCTGTTTTGACCTGAACATTTTGTGCGGTGCCTGTTATATATATAGTACTATATATTTTTTAAAATGCAGTTCATGAGAAGGATAATATAGATCTATTTTATTTGTTTTCTATATAATGTCCCTTTGTTTTCCTTTCTTCTGTACCTCATCTTTCTACTCATCTGATTCATGCATCCAGCTTTGTTTGGTGAATTCACAATCTCATTCTGCTATTTTTCTGGTAAGTCTTAAATCTCTGTGTCATTTACTTTTCTTTATTGGTAAATCATTCACTTTTCTTCTTCAGATTAATCTTCTTTTTCTTCTTCACGTTTGGTTGCGTGCCATGGTTTTGTTATTATCTATTTGGGGTTCTTATTTGGTGCAGTCCGATTTCCATATAACTAGCTATGACCTATATATATCAAATGAACTCGTAGAAGTAGTTCTTAGGTAGCGCAACGAGTTCCCTCTGCTAGGGTTTCTTTCTCCCTTTGGTGGAGGCCTTTCTCTCTCTATGAGGGTTTTAGCATGCCGTGACTGGAGTTCTTCGTGTCTCCCCTGGTGTATGGGAGGGCATCTCGTTGGGGGTGTTTTGTTGGGGCTTAGCTCTTTCACTTTGTTGCTTTTGTTTGTGGCTTCCATGATCTGTGAGGTGTGGGTTGAGGGAATGGTGGCCCAATCAATGTAGAAGAGGATCTCTGTGATGGTACAGAGGAAGGGGGTTCGATGGCTCTATGGATTTTTGGGTTTCCCTATACCTCTCTGAGTTGAATCCAAGTGAGAGCACTACTCTTCGGTATTGAAGAGACGGTTTGTCACATCCAATTTGGTATGATTTCTTGTTTCTTCTCCTTCAATCTGGTTTGGATAGATGTGCTTGCTAACTGGGACTCTAAAACAACTTATACCTTATCCCAAAATAAATTCATCATAAAGCCACTCATTTTAGAGTCAACATAATGCATAAAATAAAATATATTATCTGCAACAAACTCTCCACATAAGAAAGTAAGCAAATATAAATATAATATTCCTTGAGTGGCTTCTACCCAACTTATGAACAAGCATTAGAGAGAGAGAGGGCAACTAGACATCATCATCAAATCAGCCAAAATAAATACAGAGTATGCACAGCCTAAACGTATGGCAATATACATCTACATAATTAAATGTCTCAAAAAGAGGAGGTCCTACAACAAGTAGGCACAAGTCTAAGCCTTTGACTCTTTTCCTTCACGCCTACCGATACTGGGGCCTTCTCCTGAAAAATATATAAACCACGGGATGAGACGTAAAGTCCCAATAACCAATGTATAATTTAAAGAGTATGCATGAAGGGTTATAAGTAATGAAACATGGATAATATTTATTAAAGAAAATGGATAAACAATATAGACAAAACAGAATCATTAATGAATAAGTATGAACCAACCACAATAATTGGTAAACAAGTATAACCCAAACATAGTAATCATAGGTTATAAACAATTCACAACACCAAACTCCTCCTTATACCACCTGACGTGGACTCTAGCCTATGGTGATGGGAGACCCTGCCAAAAATCAACCATCATCATAAGGTCAATGAGCCCCCTCCTTAGTCACTCACAACTGGGTCCAAAACTCAAGAGAGTTGACCGTTCTCAAGCTGCCCATAACTGGGTCCAAGACTCGAAAGGTATAATGTAATGTCAACCACTATGATCAGTAGTGGAGATTTTTTCCATGGACTTTAAGATTCACCAAATACAACATCTTCCCCATACTCCATCACAACCCAAACTCATAACTTAGTCACAACCATTCTACAACATACATATATAAACGCATTGTCCATCACATTCTCAACTATAATGTAATATCATATGTAAAAAAGTCAATAACATAAATCATAGTATCAAAATATTATCCACTTCAACAATTTATAAGGATATAAAATTTGATTAACAAGAGTGATCTTATGTTAGTTTATAAATTAATTATTACATATAACTTTTAAATTAAAACAATACTTACTGTTCAAAAGATGTTTTCAAAACATCTTACAACCCATAGCAAGCATATAAAATAAATTAAATGTGGTTACCTCACGCCAAAGCAAAAATGAAATACCATAATAATCCAACGCCCACAACTTAAGTCACTAGAACACAGTTAATCTACACAATTAATTAAATCATACATTAATACAATATTAATCAAAATAATTATATATGAATTTCAACAAAAAATTTCATTTCCAAATGTTAGGTCCTCTAACTATTCCCTATTTACAACCATAATCCAATTCCTTTATCACAAACATATCTTCATCATCCAATAGTTCCAATCCCAAAAATTTCCAAAACTTAGCTCTTTAAATCTTCAATACCACTTAAATCAAAAGTCATCAATTTCTCATTGAAATCTCAATTCCTTTCTTCCATAAAATATTTCTCACTTGTTGGAATCAATAAAAAAAATATTTTATTTCTTCCATCCATACAAAACACCAAATTCTACGTTTAAAATTCCCCCCAAAATGCCTAACTTTAATAGTTAATCATAAACTCCAAACTCACTCCATTCAAAAATTATAACCTCCAATAGATTAAAATAAATCATAAAACTTTAATTTAATCGATACAAATATTATATATGCCCCAAATAATAAATTGTTTAAATAAAAATATCATTTAAAATTTTCAAATTAACCAATAGATAAAAATAAGCCAATCTAAATATAATATTATTTTAGCTTAACAATCATATAGTTATATATTGTCAAAAATCAAAACTCCATCCAAATCCTAAATTATATTTTTTGTTCCATTAATCAAATAACTCACACCATTAGTTAGATTTAGAAGTGTAGAAAAGCTTTGAAGAATGAGGTTTAATGATTTGAAGCAGTTTTACTTACTAAAATAAACTCTAAAGTGGCTCAACAATGGTGGACAATGAAATACGCACCGGAAGAGAAGAAGACGGAGGAAGAAGAAGAAAAGGCAAGAGAGAGAAGGTGGTTTAATAAAACTTTGGCTAAAATTACACAACATGACCCCGAGAGAGAATATTACAAGGAACAACCCCATGTCATCTGATTCTCTCTCTTTTCTTTATTATTATTATTATTATTATTATTATTATTATTTATACAAATTTCATTTTGGGTTTATTTTATTTACTCCCAATACAGAAAAAATTTATTTATCATACAAAATAATAATTAATTTTTTTATATTAGGTAAATTAAAATTAGGATGTTATAGACTCTTAGACATGATGCTTTGAAAATGGGATGGTGTTAACGGTGTTGGTGGACACATTCAGAGACTTTTCTGATGGTGCCATCCATGTTGATGTTCTTTTCCACACATTTTGTGTGGATCTTGTGTCTTTGCTCTTATGGGAGCAGATAGTAAGTTAAAAAGGATTGGATCTTTAGGATGGTTTTTTTGAATCCCCATCTCTTTTTTGTAGCATTTTCCCTAAAGTTTATCTAGTTTCTCCAGCAACAACAACTACAGCAACGATAATGATGGTAGCAGTAAAACTCTCTTTCTTTGTTTTAGGATTAGGGTTTTCGATGGTGGTATTTGCTTAGGCTAGGATTCTGTTTTAAAACAGAATTGACTTTATAAAGTTGACTTTCAACGGTGACAAAAGTCACCACTGCAAGTCTTTTAAGGGTGACAAGTTGTTGCTTAAGAGTCATCGCCATAAGGACTGTCATTGAAGGTATCGATGTGACAAAAATAAGTCATTGCTGAAGATTTCACTATTATTAAAAAAGTAATTTACTTCCATGACTGTCACATCATTACCGGCCAGTGTCACATCACCAAAGACTGCCACATCACCACTATTCTCTGCACATCACATGTCGCCACATATATGCCACCTCACATACATCACATGTCGCCACCTCGTACTATCACGAGTCACCAGCTGATAAATCTAAATATTTGAATTCTTCAGGAATCGAACCTCCAACCTTTTGGGTGCTCGTGTGAGCTTTTGCCAGTTGAGTTACAATGACTTTGCATACTTTAAATGCATATTTAAATATATATATATATATATAATATTTTACTGCATACTAAATTATAGACATTTATAAACACACACATTTATGTATATATATTATTTGTACATATATATATACAATATCTAATATTATTAGAAATTAAAAGTAAATTAGATGATAATTTTAATGCGTGTGTTTATTATTTTTTATATTGTATTTATTTTATATATATTATATTATTGATTGAATAATATATTATTTTAATATACTCATATTTTTATACACTTATATAATTATTAATTTCATTATTTTATTTTTTAAAATATTATTTATAGGTAAAAATATTATTTTTACTAAAAAATTATAAATGAAATAAATATTAAATTCTTTGCCTTCACACCTTCAACGGCAACTTTTCTATGTCGCTATGAAGGTAAGAAATTTAAAATAATTTAAAATAAATAAATTTTAAATAATTTAAAATAAATTTTTTATTTTCAACGGCGACTTTTCTGTGTCACCACTGAAGGTAATAATTTTAAAATAAATAAATTTAAAATAATTTAAAATTTAAAATAATTTTCTTACCTTTAGCAGTGACTTTTCTGTGTCGTTGCTGAAGGTAAGAAATTTAAAATAAATTAATTTAAAATAATTTAAAACAAATTTTTTACTTTCAAGGTAATAAAAAAAAAAGTTGCTGTTGAAAGTTGTTTTGCCTTCAGCGGCGACAAAAAATTGTCGCCGCTAAAAGTCACCTTTAGTGAAGAATGAAAAAGTCACCGTTAAAGGCCCCTTCAGAATCGTTGCTGAAAGTGTTCTTTTTTTTTTTTGTAGTGTTTTGGGCTTGGTCTATTATACTAAGTTATCTTTGTTTTAATGAAATTTACATTTCTGGCGAAAAACAAAACGCTATGACCTATATATGTTTAGATTGTTGGAAAATATGTCAATAGATGGTAAAAAAAAAAAAACCTCACGTACTATGACATTAAAAACATACCTTAATCCAAGTGACAGTTCTATTAAAGATAGCTTTGCTTACGAAGTTTAAGTACAACTAATGGAAGTAGACTTGCACTAAAGGGAAAGAATGAAGAGCTTTAATTTCTAGTTCCTAACTGACCTGTGCAAGTCATTGTTTGGATAAATATTCATTTATAATTAAGAAAAATGATTTGACCTTCAATAATTTACCTCAAAGAGATGCGTACAGTATGGAATAGGGAGTTCACACATGCGTATAGAGTAGAGAGTTCAATAATTTATTCAACTAAGAAGCATTGTTGAAGTGAAGGTGAGCTCAATATAGTCTCTGATGCTTGACCCATTATATATCCAAACAGGACTTGATCACTATATACTGAGGTCATGAAATTAAATTAATTAATAACATGCATTGAAGCCAATTGTGTAGGAGACGATGACTTCGGACGACATCGATAAAGACGTGGAGAATCTAGGTAGGGCTGCGAGGGAGGGTGATTGGGGTAAAGTCCTTGACTTGTACAGAAAAAATAAGGAGCTTCGCACAGTTAAGATAACTTCGGCAGGAGACACTGTATTACACATGGCTGTGTCCAATGGGAGAGCGAAAGAGGTGGAACGTATGGTCGACTTTGCTTGTAATGCAGAGGAAACTAAAAATGAAGAGGCACTGGACTCTGATTTTGGAGAGAAGCAGGATAAGAAGCCGGCATCATTTGTGAATGAAAATGGCGATGAACAAAGGCTAGTTCTTGGGGCTAAGAACGAGAAAGGTGATACTCCTCTGCATTTAGCAGCTTCATTGGGTAATATTAAGAACTGCAAGAAAATCAGTGGGAAAGACCCCTCATTAATTGTTCAGCCCAATTTCGCTGGCGAGACACCCTTTTTCATGGCGGCTCTCCATGGCAAAAAAGATACTTTTCTTTGGCTTTATTATCTTTATATGGATAGCACTCAGAGTTCTTCAACCTGCGATGCTCACTATAAAAGGGCTGACGGCGATACCATTCTGCACTGTGCAATTGCGGAAAAGCATATCGGTAAATAAGAATATGATTCATCCTTTCATATATTGCCGCATGTTTTTTAATGTATTATTTATTCAACTGCGTGTGTGTGTGGACGTGGTTTGCTTTGATTTTGTAGATTTGGCAATAGAAATAGTTTTCCTTTATAAAGATCATCTGACGGAGATTATCAAGCCCAATAAGTATGGGTTGACTCCACTCCATCTCTTAGCAGCAACCCCTTCAGCTTTCGAGAGCACTGATCTTCTTGGTCGACATTTCGTAGATCAACTTATTTATCGTTGTAAGTACATTTTCTGTCTGTGATTTCGTGCTTGCATTTTATTATAAGCTTCCTATAACAATCCTCTCTACTTTTTTCAATACACCTTTCCATAAGAAATTAGGTAAATGAGCTCAATTATGGAAGTGTGATAAGCTGGCTCGCATTCAATATATTTATAGAGTAATAGAATCATACACGTCATCCTCTTCTAGAATTAACCTGCCTACCCGTTAATGTAACATTTACCCCGCTACTTATTGTCTTAGCATGCAATGTCAATTCTTTTAATTATAGGGATCTCAGTTTAATACCAAACATAACATCCTAGAACTCAGATTACAAGTTAGGTCCACGGATCCAAACCGTCAAAAATGGCAGGCTGGGGTTGAATAAAATAAGGTTTGTTTTAAAATAGGCCATTTTGCCCGAGTCAAAGATGGCAGGCTGTAAATCCACTACGTTTTTTTTTTTAATGTTTACCCCTTATACAATATGTATAAATATGATAAAATAGTTAAAGAGTGAGGCCAACCTGCAAATCCACCATGTTGTTTTAATATTTTCTCCTTATACAATATATATATAAATATAACAAAATATTTAAAGAGTGATTGCTTTTTGGAAAATCTAAAGATTATTTTAAGAGAGACCGTTAGACCAAGATGGACAAGAAGAAATTTTCAACCATGGTATCGATGAAAGCCAAGATCATATTACTTCTTATTAAATAAATAATATGTCCAATTTACTGTTAACAATTAGAGAGCTTACACTATTAAACTAACGGGACAATTAACTAAATAAACAGAAGAGATTGTGCATGTAGACAGGCATTGAGTGAAAATATGGAAATGATCCGACCACCATTTGATAATAATGTTGAATGTGGATGATATTTCTCCATTCTATGGCCTCATTTCAAAAAGAGAAAACAATTGTTTTATTTTATAAAAATAACAAGATGCGTGTGGCTTGTTTGTTTGTTGTCAACTTGGAAGACTTCTTAAGAGTTAAGGATAAGAAGCAGGCCACGACGGAGGAAGAATTGAAGGAACGTGAACGCGTCTTCAGCCACCTCACGTATGCATCGGGATCGCTGTATATTTTAGGTAAGTATGACTTATAAGTATTGTTCTTCACCACTGCAATATATGTAGAAGATAATGATTTAAAGGCTTTTGTATTCTATTCATACCTTCAAAGTATAAATCAAACCACTGATAACCGCAAGAAGCCACGTTTCGGGATTACCCATATGCATTGAATCATGCAGTTACTTTCTACTTATTAGCTTTTCCTCACACCTAATGTTTACTCTCTTTGATGAATTTTAAAATCCATATGATTAATAACGGCTTATTTGTATATATTTGCCAACAAATAAATTTTGTGACTCAGTTGCAGGTGTTGCTAAGATACTAGCCTCTTCTTGGCTCGGGATTTTGTGGTCTCTAGTTGTGTTTTGTTTGGCGCTTCTTACTTTAATCCTGCTACTCCCCCTGCTGCTCCCTCCAGCAGTCATCGTGTTACTTTTTGAAATAACAGGTACGCGCCACGTCAATGTGCATGTAAGAGCATACATATGTCTACTTTATTAAATGAACATCAAATACATAATTAAGAACACAGGTATTATTTACATATCAATCTCTATATCTACTACTGTTCCCAGTGAAGTCAGGCCAAACTAAGAATTATGTACAGAGAGAAGGAACGCAAACAAGAAGCTAGAAGGTCATACCTCATTGAACTAGATTCAGAGAGTGCTGATGAGTTATATTGCACATAGCGTAAACTAACGGGACTAAATATATTCTAAGCCTCATCTATAACAAGAAATTAGAATAAGGTCATTCTTTAATGAACTAAAGTAAGAGTTCTTTCCATTTCTTGCAAATCATCAAAGTTCCTAGTGAACGTATATTTCCATATAATTCATCATATAGAACCATAAGGCTATAGCTACCAAAAAGACAATTCATTAAAGACATTTCTAATATCATGCCAGATAAAGATATAATTAAAATATGCAGCTCTATATGTTCAGCAATATACATCTCTTAATAAGATAACCTAAACTACCAAGCCAATAAGATAACCTAAACTACTAAGTCTACAGTGACACTAGAAGTTGAAATCTCAATTATTCAAGGAAGCATGATTTTAGAGGGTTAAAAATCTATGGGAATTTGTAATTAAAAAACAGGCATACACTTATCTTCAATTTTCATTTTTAATTACAGAGGGGTATTATAATCTTTTAACAATATTCAGAAATATAGGTCTTATTAGGGATCTGATAAAAATGTATATTTGAATTAGGATTTATGCATATTGATTTGATTTTCTAAATATTTTCCTTTTGTTTGATAGTTTTAAAATGAGTAAAATACATTAGCCACTCCTTTGTTTTGCATAAAGTACAGAAACCTCCCATCTATTTTAAAAATGTATATAAACCTCCCTTAAAATTAAAATTTATGTTACACAAATCTTCTTTGTAAATTTGAGATTCAATTTTTGCATCTTTACTTTGATCAAAATGCCCCTCCTTAACAAAAGAGCTATTTAATATGTTTACATTTTTTCAAAAAAAAAAATGTACACAACCAAAAAATAATTATGATAAATATATTTTTAAACTTTTTAATATGTTATAAAATTTATTATTTTTATAATATAATAAAATATTATGATTTTAATTTTCCATCACTTTTATTAAACTTATTTATTCAGGATTTTTTAAATATTGTAAATTTTATTACACAAAAATTCAAATTACAATTACAATTTAACTTACCTAGGAGGTCCACTTCAAAACCAGCAGTCAAGGTAGCAGTAGGGCACATTAAACCCTGATCCCGAATCATCTATTGGTCCTCAAAGTTCCCGGCATTTTGAATGATCAAGCCAATATCTCCAATGTCGAAATAGTTGGCATTTAGGTCCTGCTCCCCACCACCAGCGCAGCTTCCCTTTGCAATGTTCTCAGGGTGTAGATCTCGATCCATCTACTATATACATTAAATACAAATTTAATTAATTGTAACATATACAGATTTTTATCATCAATTTAAACTAATAATGAACAATAAAATAGATTATTAAATTAATAAAATTAAAGATAACATATAATACAATGAGTATATAAAACAATTGTTTTTTTGGCCAGTCATATAAATCAATTATTTAGTATAGACTTGACAAAATAAATTATCAAATTATTTAAATAGAAATTATTAATTAATATACAATTATAAAATAACATAAAAAAATGACATCCAACATAAAATCAATAATCAAGAAATAAAAAATAATCAAATAAAAATATTTAAATATACTAATCATATAACATACAAAAACAAAAGTTAAATTAACATATAATAAAAATTAATATTCATAAACAAAAAAAAAATCAAATTCAATAAATAAAAATAAACTACAAATTAATCTTACATATGAACCTAGATTGTCGAGCTGAAACTAGAAAGCTGTTGGCTGGAAAGAGATAGAGAGTAATTCAGCTTCTCGCATCATCAAACTGCCAAAAGTGGTAAAATGATGATTGACACTGTTTATATAGCCTCTACATTAGTGTGTGTTTTCACAAAGACAGCAATAAATCATGATTTAGCCATCAAACTTGTCACGGGTGTCATTAAACAACCATAAAACTCAGAAGCCCTCCTTAGCCAATGTGACATTTTGCAGCGTTTCTCTCAACTGTTACTAATTGATATCAAAATTGTGACATTTTGTGTTTTGCAGCGGTTTTTATGCACCAAATTGATGGAAAATTGGCTCCATTGGAGCAAGCTTGATGCCAAATGGCGCCAATTTTTTAGCAGTTCGGTTTGACCAAACGTTCCCAAAAAAAAAAACCGCTATTGATTTCCATCCCAACCTTGCTAAATCAAACGGCTATAAATCTATATTGGTTTCTCCCAAAACAAGTTTTTTGTAGTAATAATTGATTTAGTTGTCAAATATTTGTGAAATATACACGACAATTATTGTAATAATCCTTAAATAAAGTGTTTTTTACTCTTGTCCTGTCATTTTTGATGTTTTTTTTTATGATAACCGTTAAGTATTAAGTGTTCTATGCAAATCTATCGTAGGGATGTTATGGTAAGTTTAGTTTCATCTCTCCTCAAAATGAGGAATGGATGGCACAACAATTTTGGTGCATTTAGTTTTACCTTGACAACCACATAAACCATATTTTTGCAGAAACAACTTATTTTTTATGTGAAATTATATATTCACTTTAAATTTGTTTTACATTTAACTTAATGACCAAGAATTGTAGAGAGAAGGAACAACAGGCTATATAAATTGTGTGGTGTCATTATACTTTGTCAACAACCAAATATTTAAATAAATTGTTGACCAAAAGTTTCCTATCAATAACATCATTGATAACTATATTCTTTTTTATTGATGATGTTGATAACTATATTCTTCTGAGAATTTATGTAGTGAAACTATTGAATAAAGGTAATTACAATCATATGCCATATGGTCCCTAAAAAAGTCTTATGCTGCTCTATAGAAATTTAAATTGAAGAAAAAATCTTAATAATATTGATGAGTTGAATTCCATGTCTAAATGCAAAATATTAAATGAAGATATTTAATTTCAATCATACACAATTATAAATTTATTTCTAAACATATTTTTACTGCAACTGACATGGGGGTGGTTCTGATTCTTAGGAAAGTGGTTCCATGGTATAAGGCAAAGGAAGGAGAAATACACATGGTCTCTTCAAATTATGGAAATACTTCTCATGCAGCATGCTTCAAATGAAGAAATGTCAATAATAATATCGAGAACCCCCTCTCAATCGCATTCAACTCCACCCTATATAGAAGAGTCCAACGGTAAAGATTCATGAAAACTCCAAGCATTATTAGTTCATAAGGCATTATTAATTTATTATAAATATGTAGAAGGTGACATTTTAGGATTATAGTAATTAATCACCATTGATCTTCACGGTTGGGTTAGCTAATTGTAAAATATTGAGTGAATTATATCAACAACTGAGTTTTGTTCAAATTATAAATACTTTCTTTTATAAAAAAAAATTAGAGTTAAGATGCATTTAGCATATTGAAATATTTTTTCAGGTCGATTAAGCATCTTAAAGTATTTTGTGTTGCATCCGGCATATTAAAGTGTTTTTTCTGATGCGTCTAACACCTTAAAGTATCTTTTTTTTTTTTTGTATCCAGCACTTTAAAATATTTTTTTCAGGTGCATCTATAACCAAAAAGGTATAAAAATGCTTTAGGTTGGTGGACGTACATATAAAAAAATACTAAGAAGCACTAGATACAATACAAAATGCTTTAGGGCTGTATGCACCTTAACCCAAAAATTATACACACTTGGTTTAAAACTAAAATACAAATTATGCAAATTATTCTTGAATATTTTTATTAAATTACATGAACATTCTTCCTACTTTCGAAATGCATGCACGCTTTATAATATAAATCAATTGCAAATTTTTTTCATTAGCGATTTCCAATTAAAGGTATGTTGTTCTATTTTCATGAAAAGTTTTAGAATATTTTCAAATAGAAGATATATATATATATATATATATCAATCTAATTTTAGTATATTTGAGAGGTATCTGTTTAATTCAATCTTTCTTTTGGAGGGAATTGTGTAAATTTTGAAACATAGAGGAGATACTTCAGTAATTTTAGCAAAATTTATAATGGAATCAACAATATCTTTGGGCCAAAAAAAAAGAAAGAATCAACATTATCAATATGAAACATTTTCTTATCGATCTACTTTTAATTTTTCTCAATTTGTGTCGAAGGCAATGGTTCTTTTTTAAAATAAAAAAATAGCTTTATTTTACATGTGACACTTGAGAGGACACAAGCTGTATTATTGGATCATCAATGTTAACTTTGAAACCGACTGTTTCAATGGATCGTAATTTATACCTACATTATGATTGACACCATAATTACCTCTACTTCTATCATCAATGAAATTGTGATGGATCAAGATTTGTTAAATAATTAGAATTATCTTTAACAAAAGTTGGTCTAGTTGGTAAAGATTTTACTTATAATGCACAATGTGACCTTGTTCATAGGCAATTTGTAAATAGTTGTGTAAGTGTTTTTTGAGCCTTAAGGCATATGCCCGTATAAGTGACCCAACCCATCTAAACTGTTCGTGATAAGAATTAATTAAAAATATCAATTCAGTTAGTTGTTGACTTTTTGTAAGAGTGAGTTTTCAATTATAGCATGACTTTTTTTTCCTTACTTCAAATTGCTGACACAGCAACAACAACTCTACTTTTGTGATTTGGACTGTCAATGATTGGATAGAGACAGGGTCTCAAATAGTTGACCCACCCTTAATGATTGCTGCTAAGAATGGTATGATAGAAATGGTGGAGAAGATCCTACAAAAACTTCCACATAAGATGAGCATGATGGATGTTGTGGATGATGAAGGAAAGAACATAGTTCTATTAGCAGCAGAGAAGAGACAAACCAAGTTGTATCAGTTTTTGTGTGGATGTGAATGCTTTGACCATTCTGCATTTAGGCAAGTGGATAAGTATGGGAACACTGCATTGCACTTGGCAGCCAACCCTGGGATCAACCTAAATTGGCGGACAACTACAATGGTAGAGGAATTCAAGTGGTTTGAGGTGTGTTTTTAATTATTTGTTATTAAAATTTCTTTTGCTTATCCTTGAGGTCTAATAAAAAAAATTAAAATAATCACCATCACTTTAAGTCAAAGATCTATCAACATAGTGTGTGTGTGTGTGTGAATGATGATGCAGTTTGTGAAAGGTTCAGTGCCATTTGAATTGTGGGAGAAATACAACAAAGATGGGAAAACCGCAGAAGAAATATTTAGAGACAGTTACAAGGATCATATGGAATGTGACAGACAATGGTTGAATCAGACTTCACAAACATGTTCTGTGGCATCAACCCTAGTTGCATCCATGGCCTTTTCCAATTTTGCGGGAGATAATCTTGGTAAAAAGAACAACTCATCACTTGTGGCCCTTTCATTGTCTCTCACTTCCACCATCGCCTTCTTGGCCATACTTGCTTTTCGTTCTCAATCTCTCAACTTTTGGAGATATGTTCCTTTCATACTTCAGCTTGCTATTTTTACCATGTTTGGTTCCATTGTTTCTTTGTGGATCTCTCTCGTGCTCCATGGCAAATCTTTAACAACTTACTTAATTTTTGGTTTGCCAATCGCTATCCTCACCGTTGTCTCACTACCCATATTCATTGGTCCTACGTTGAAGTCTATGATTACCAAGGTTCCATCCCCTAATCGCAACACCACGAGTGCCATCCGCTACCAAAGGCCTCAGAAAAAGGAAACTGGAATAGATATGAACCCACAAAATTAAGTGTAGGTCTTGCTATTGAAACATCAGAATCCATCATCACTTTCATTCAAGAAACCAATATGTGTGATTTGATATTTCTATTTTCTTTGCAATGACATTGTATGTAATAACTATACTATTTCAATAACATAGTAATGTACTTGTAGGTTTGTGATAATTATTCCTTGAATTTCACTTAGAATATTGAGGTGCTCATGAATCATGCATGATGATGCCAATTTAACTTTTGGGCTCAGCCGTAAAGTCTCCCTAATTACTTTCATTAATGAAGTCACGAGTTTGAATCAAGAAGGTAAGGGTGCACATGATGATCAATTGGTCAGATTATAATACAAGTTGAGTTGACCAAATTGGATAACTTAACTAAATTATTGGGGTAATTATTGTAACACCTTATTACTATTACCCATTCAGAGACAAAATAGAGGAATAAACCATGTAGTATCCAAGTAAACATCTCATAAACTAAAATTTTTCGAATCTTTTTCCCCTCAAAGTACTTCCCCTTCAAAGATGGAATGAGGTTTTTTGAAAAATTTAAAACTACTTCACCAAAATTGTTGCCAATAAGATATCCTATGGAGCTATACTTCAATCTTGGGACCCTTGGGCTATGTTTTGTATAATTTAAACCCTATGTTTATGATACATGTATGAAGTCTAACCATCATTCAAAGATATAACATATTTTCCATTTTTGGCCATCCGTACAAGTGGGAGTCACCTGTACCCCTGTGCAGATCCCAATTTCCTTTCATAGAGGATTTGGCAATTCTTAACTGCTCCATATATTTACAACACATATCCATATATAACTTTTATACATAGCCATGCAAGATAATAAAAACATCAAAAAATTCAATAATTAAGCACATATATTTCAACTCTTTTGCATCTAGTTCCCACCTTCTAACTTCCTTCAATGTCCACCCCGTGCTTTGTGAGCCACTTGTATTACCTGTATATGATTGAAGAAAGGTATGAAATTCTAGGAATCTTAGAAGTAACCAAATTCCATCATATAATTATACAAAATTCTAGAAGCATGGAAGATGCCATGCATCATCCACTTTGCAGATCACATGGCCATGGATAATAATACAATGCAAAACAAATAATATGTACTCTTACCTGAGTACTACTCAATCAATGAGCGTCCATCCGTTCTTCATAGATCTAATTATCCCAAAAGTTCCAAACATGCATTTTCCACATTATGGTAGAAATAGACATGTTTTGGCAGAAACAGACATGTAGAATTGTTGAATAAGTACATGAGAGGGAAAGAGTTACTACCTAATGTTCCTTCTTTCGAATGACCTTCTCATGTTTTCCTTTTCACTTGTTTCCTTGGTGGGTTCGGATGGGAAAAAAGGTCTTATTAGGACAAAATATGATTGAATTAAATAATGTAGTATTTGGTGCCCTCGACAAGAGGACTTAAGGGTTATAATGGTTGATGAAAGCCACATGCAAAGATGGGACAAAAGAAAAAGGAAAGTTGAGTACACAACATCAAGTTTTACTCTTCAACAACGTCAAAATTTCAAAAGAAGGGATTTAAAATTTCGAGATACTTCATCCTTTTTTACTATTTATTTCTATTACCATAACATTTTTTTTCAAAACATTTTCTTCTATTTCTTCACCCTTTCTTTGTTTATTTCTTCTTCTCTGTTTTTTTATTCATCTTGTTTAATCAAAAATAAAAGAAAACTTGTATCAACTTGTCAAAATATGCCTACAATCAAGAAGAAATGGCCCAAAAGGGTTGGCAATGGTCAAGTGTTTGGGCTTGCATTTTGGTAAGAAGCCTCTATCATATTTGCAAAATTTTAGTTCATTAAGCCTTGATTAAGAATTAAGACAAGTTATAGAGAGATAATAATTCAAGCAAACTCACACAATCAAATGGATTGAGGGCCAATTATCCTCATAACAAGGTTCTCATCTTGATTAGTCAATCTCAAGGTTTAAAAACACATAGTGCTACCTTCAAAATGTACCCTCACGTACTTCTTGTTGAAAAAAATTGAAGATGTAATTAGCTAAAATCAACTGTTATTTAAAATATGAGCGGATTTCTAAAAGCATGTGTAAAAACCAAATATATTTTTTAATTATTCAAGAGTTTTAAGAATCTAAGTTGGAAGAATTTTGAAATGAGGGAATTAATACATTGAAATTGCAAAGCAAAATTTTTCTTTAAATATGAGAAGTTCAACATGGCAAAACCATAAGTGTTCCATGGCCAAAGGTTCTGAGAGAAAATGCTGGAGGCAAAGCCTTCTTCACCTCAGTGAAACCATATGATGGTCGCTGCAAAGTATGGGCTAGAACTAAAAAGTTTAAATCTGGAGTACTTTGTCGTGATGAAACCAACAAGTTAGTCAAGACAAAAGTGGGAAATGATGTTCAAAAATGGCCAAAATGCAATGCAATTTCACACTCCCTTGGAAAATAAGTTCAAAATTGTTCAAATTTTTGTTCTCAAGAGTACATGCAAATGATCCATCCAAAAGCATTTTAAAGGACAAAATAAGTGCATGCAAAAGCTTTATGTTGAAATCCAAAATGGAAACCCCTCCTCACACTTGAACAGAACACTTTCCTCAATTATGAACAAATAAAGCACAAGGGATGAATCCAAATACATAGATAATAGCAAAGAAAAAAGGGCTATTAAGAGCCATGCAATTAAACCGAGTACGAGCAAAGGTTAGTGCAATTGAAATAAAGAGACAGCGAAAAAGTTTTACTAAGTATCTAGCAACATCAATAGAGACAAACATGAAAAACAACAAAATGAAAAATATAATAACAAAAACACGAGAAAAAACTAAAGATGTATTATAGAATCCTTGTCATCCTCCTCTCTCCAAAATGTCTGCACCAAAAGTGGCTTCACCATATGGTCCAGCTCGACTTTGAAACTCATACTCCCCAGGATGAAGAATGAAGTTTAGACCTTCCGCATTGAAAGCATCCATGCGACGACAGTCTTGATCGATGGTGAGATGCAGGTGTTGGATGTCTGTGGCTAAAGAATCCAAAGTGATACGCTAAAGGGCTTCATGATGCTCTTGGCCTTCCTATTCTGATGCCCTAGTTGCTAGATGTGAGCTAATATCATGAATGGGCTGAGGGGGTGGTAGAATGGTAGGTTGTTTTAGGTTCCC
Organism: Vachellia collinsii; assembly: GCA_006871305.1. NCBI lineage: Eukaryota > Viridiplantae > Streptophyta > Magnoliopsida > Fabales > Fabaceae > Vachellia > Vachellia collinsii. The sequence goes on along the minus strand of QFDD01001617.1, from coordinate 10,560 downwards.
AAATTTGAAGAGTGGAAGGGGATCAAAATAGCTATCATTATTAAGTTCAGGTATGATGACTTTTTTTAAAAGGTCAACGATGAGGTGGGAGAAAATGATTGCATTTGTGAGTTTAGGTAGATGAATGGCATAATGAAGGGCAGTATAGATGACGTGAGCTACATCAAACTCCAGTCCCTTCATAAGAAGATAAATTCACATGTTGGTGCACAGGGATGTTCTGGAGGTGACAGGTAGGTAGGATGTTGTTGCACACCAAATGGAGGTAAGGTTTAGTTTTGACCCAGCATTTAGACTATCTGATATAGTGTTTAGCAATGTGGGGTCTATGCCAACCAATGCTCCATTGCAAAGGTTGTTGATAATTTTATCCAGTGGGTAATTATGCTTTAGATGCTCAAAATTATCCTAACCACACCAAGGGAGATCAAAATGTTCACCGATGGTGGCATGGGAGATGGTTCAGGGACCAAGGACACTATGGAAGTTGATGGTCATGGTTTTATAAAGGCAAGCGTAGGTGTAAAAATGGTGGACAAAGGCAAAATTGCCCAAGTCACATGGATGAACTAAACCTGTTAAGCTGGAAACCTGGAGACTTTGGACAAAAGGATTGTTGTCAGGGGTTAATGGAGAGGGTCTCTCTTGATGTACATGTCACTTATCTACTTAGGAAAATAGGTTATCATATGAGGGTTCATCCTTAGACTAAAAGGTAGACAATTGGGTAGTGTTTTTACTACGAGGCATGATTTCCTAGGCCAATGCATATACAACAATAGACTAAACGCAAGGATAAATCAAAAACAACAATCCAGGAAAAATCACAAAAACTAAAAACCTTGAAATCAATAGAAAAAAAAATTGAAGTTTAGCCAAATAGAAGATTGCCGCAGCAAAGACTGAAGATGATTGTGGCAAAATCCTGAGAAGAAAAAGGGGAAACAGATGGGAATGGAAAAAACAGAGACGAGAATGGGTTAAGATGTAAAAGGAGAACATGTAACTAAAGAAAGAGAAGAGGGGACATGGTCTGTGATGGTTGACATAATATTATGATGATGATAAATATGTTTTTGCAGGGACTTTGAATAGTTGAAAGTGGTACATTATGCTTCTTGAGTATAATGGTTCATGCTTGAGTAATTGATCTTAAAAATAAACTGTTTTTCATAAGACTTTCAAGGAGTACTCGAGTATTGATGAAAGTATTGAGAATACTCAAGTATTGTATACTAATACTCGAGTATCGTTCTAAGAAAATTCATTTTTAAAACTCAACACTTTCAGTCATACTCAAGTATTGGTGGAAGTATTGACAATACTCAAGTAGTGACTCTCAATACTTGAGTATCGTTAAGTAAAATTAGTTTTCAAAACACAACCCTTCCAAGAACACTCAAGTTTTCATGAAAGTGTTGGTAATGCTTGAGTATTACACCCTAGTACTCAAGTATTGAGTTCCTGACACTCTTTTTGAACTCTAACACTTTCACACAAACTCGAGTACCCATAAAAGTATTGATAATACTCAAGTACTATGTGACAATACTTGAGTATCAAATTAAGAATTTCTTTTGTAAACTCAATACTTTCAAGAATACTTGAGAATCAAAGGAAGTGCTTGTATTGATACTTTATGAACTCACAACACTCGAGTATGGCTTCACAGAACTCGAGTATCGAGAGTGAATGAAGACAATCTTTGGAGAAAAGGCTATCAAAACTCTAGTACTATATCCAGTACTCAAGTATTGACAACACTGTTGTGCCTACTCGTGAATCATTGAAAGTGCTGGCACCAAAATACTTTACAAACACTTGAGTGTTATATTTAAAACTCGAGTAATGGCAGTACTTCTTAGCTTTTTCGTTAATACTCAAGGATTAATACAAGTGTTCATATTTTTTATAACAAAACTTGAGTATACTTAGAAGTATTATGAACAGTTGAGTACATTTATTAAAACTCGAGTATCTTGTCATTCAAGGAGGCTTGTACTATGATATTTTGCCAATAACACTCGAGTTTTATGAGACATACTCGAGTACTCACTTTTACTGACAGTATCTCAATTTTTTAGAAGTTTTGACTTCAATCGTAATCTTTCCCTTTTCATGTTTCATTTATTTGAATCCCTCATGCACTCATAAATGCTTCTTCATCCTACTTAGCAACAGGGCATGGGCTTTTTGATTACTTCTTCAATGTGTGCTCAAAACGGACAAAATCTTAGGCAATGACCATGCTGCGTGTCAAAAGCATTCAATGTACAATGTTGAACAATGAAACTAAGTGTAATGGAAATGAAACTCTTTCTAATGGACAATTATTACTACCCTACTATAAATAGAAGAGTATTCAAGACAAGAAGGGATATAACAACTACCTGCAAAGTTACATTGATTATACGTTCATCTTCTTCCTCTGTTTTACTCTCTCCATCTTTAATACTTCAGTAATTAGCATTCAATTGTTTTGAGAGAATTTTACGTTATTCAAAACAATGTTTCTGAGAGAGAAACTCAAGATTTGTGAATCTTAAGAGGATTGGTTAGTTTACAAAGATAAATGGGGAGAGTGTTCCTCTGTTTTATTGAAATTGAGAGGGACAAATTCTTTTTCTAGTTGTAAAGGCTTGAAGAGCCAATTATATCGTTCTTAGTGAATTTGAGAACTAGACGTAGGTTAGGAGGACCGAACCAGTATAAATCATTGTGTCAATCTCTTTCCTCAACTTCTTCATCACTCTATCATTGCTTAGTTTAGTTTTATTTAATTTTTAAAGTTACCAATTCAGCCCCCTCTTGGTCAAACTCTATTCTAACATGATGGACTAAGATGAAGGTGTGGGAAGAAAAAGAATGGTGAGTGGGGCGAGAGAGAAGGTGCAGAGGAAGAGAGAAATGGAGATGCAAAAATGGAGATGAAAGAGAAGAGGATGATGGAATGTAAGGAAGAGTAAGAGGTGCGGCGTGAAGGGTTTGCCACGGCTAAAGGGAAAAAAGATGCAAAAAGTTAGAATAGATATGGTTAAAAAAGAATATTGGGGATGGTTTTTTTAATTAATTAACCCATGAAGCTCGACAGTCAAGGGGACTTTGCTGCGGTGAAAGTAACTTGATAGGCAAATGACATAGGGCAAGAAGTTGGTCACGATGAAAGAATGGATTCACAACTAGTTATCTTAGTGAATTTCAAAATACCCACTTGAGTCAACTTTAAAAGTTCACAGCTAATACTACAAAAATTTAAATCAAGGGGTTTAGGTCTCTAATTAAAGATTTCTCAATCCCTTATAAAGGAAAAAATATTCCTTGGACCAAAGTAATACTCAGTCAAAGCTGAAAATAGTTGGAAAAATCACTATTCATTTGGAAAAATAGTTGAAAAATGGGGAATTTCATTGCGGTGAACTTTTCCATCAAAAATGGAAGTTTCTCTCTAACCATGTTTGCTAGGGCGAACTCTTCCAGAATGCACTTCACTAGGGCAAACTCTGAACTTTGCTGGGGCAAATCTTGTGCTGTCAAATTTTCTGGTTTTCTACTGAAATTTGAAAAATAATAAATTTTTCCACACAATTCCAAATTAAGCAAACCAGGACTCTATGGAAAGCTTATGAAAAGATCTACTTGCATACAAAATTTCATGGCAATTGGACTTTAGTTACTCAATTTATCCTATTTTGTCCTAATTAAGGGCCTTAGACCCTTTTATTTCCAAGTTGCATGCTAATTTCCATATTCTTGTGCATTTCATTCCACAATTCCCATAATCATATCACACAGCATAAAAATGACTTAGTGTAGGGGTTTACATTACATTTATCTATAGTTTGCACAAAACCACTTAGATATACATCAAAATACCATATACAACATGTGTGAAATATCCATCTCCGTGCAAGCCATCTCCACTTACTCTTGCACCTCTATTCCTTTGCCCTTGGAACTTGTGCCTATGGGTAATCATTGGAAAGGATGAGATTTCAAAGAAATCCCAGTAGCAAATATTTCTAACAAGAACATCAACATGCATGATTAATTGAACATAAACTAGTATGCCGAGACATGAATAAGAACACCTTACTTCTAATATATATGCACAAGGCCAAGGCAATCAAAGCATAGCTACAACCATGCATACTCATAAGCAAGAATTTACATGTGAGGTGGCTACAACCACATATAAACATGGCAAATAACATATACAACAACCAAATGTAATGTGTATGTAAAAGTTAGAAGTGTTGCTACCTTAAAATGTTTTCTTTCCAATTGGACTTAAGTTGGCTTCTTGCAATTTATGAATTTCTTGTTGGTGATTCACAACCGTACACCACATGATGAATTTGGATTACTACTAAGTCATTTTCAATGCCTTATATCACTCAACAACATAACCACTTAAGGTTCTGACTTTGGCAAATTGAGGTTCTAATGCTTCCAAAAGTGTGCTCTTAATCTCACCCTACACAATTTCTCATTCTAAATCCATTGGAAGCATCAAAACATTCAAAATCATCCTTTTTCCCCTAATAACTACAGCTGGATGAAATTCATACCAAATTGGAGGAAAATGACGTTTTGCAATATTTCTTTTCATATACATGAATAACCTCACTTCTATACCAATTTCCTTTGATCCAATAACTTAAAACTTTCATTTTCCATGCGTCATCAATTTAGTCACAGCCAAGGGATGAGGGCTTATTGCTAAAAATTCATAACAAGCTTCAATCAACTCAATCAAAGCATCTACATGTAGCATAACATGCATAGAGTTGATCTAAGATGCTTGTTACTTCCAATTCTTGCTATTTCTCATTTTCTCTCACTAGACCTTCAAAGAACCCCTCTTGGAACTCATCATACACATCCTTAGAGAGAAAATTAAACCAACAGAAAGAAAGAACTAGGCTCTTAGACAAGTTTCTATGGAAGAAATCAAGCCAAAACACTAACTCACCTTAAACTTTGCTTGATTTTCTCCTTCCTTTGCTTGTTCTTCACCTTTAGCTACTTCTCTCTCTTCCTTGCAGGTGGAGCACAAAATATGGGCGGGGGATGAAGGTTGGAGGACTTAATAAAAATTTACATGTGTTTTGGCTTGATCTTACCTTGAGTTTTGACTTGAATCATCTTCTTCTTGGCCTCCTCTCTACTCTTCATCTCTCTCGCTCTGAAATGTATAGAAAGAATGGGCTTGGAGGACTTAACAATTATGCCCACATGTGAATTAATGAGGTGTGGGGCCTACTTATACTGTCAGAGTAATTTTACATTGATAAAATCTCCTGTCTGGCTGGATATCTTCTCTTTTCTCTTAATCTTTAATAACAAGATGTCAAGTGGCTTCACTATGTCCCCACAATCTTCTTTTGCCAAAAATACCCTTACTTTATCTGATTTCTATCCACCAGAAATGCTTTTCGGGAATTTTCTAATCACTAAGGCCATCTCAAACCCTCAAAAATTCTTAAAATTCATAAGCTTATTAGGATATTTTCTTTACTCAGAACTCATTTCAGAATGCCCTTAATTAATTTTCTACTGAAAACACTAATCAGACGATTTTTGATCTTTGGTACTGCCTTTCCGACAAACTGTTTCTGACTATCTGCTGGAAAAAATTTTATAAATTAGGGCACTCCAAAGACTATTTTTAGCCATTTTAACTTTACATTTATGAGGCCTCTGGACAATTCAAATAAAATTATTTACCTAAAAATTCTTTAAATAGCCAAAAGATTAATTATTATGAAAATTTTCCGCGAAGGGTATTTCGGTCCATTTAACCTTATATGAGCCTCAATTACTGATTGTAACTTTTTCTCTACATCATTTTCTGATATTTTGGTCAAAATTACCAAAATGATCTTGACTTTTCTCAAAATGACCATTTTGCTCTTACATTTCTTTTGCTTGCAAAATGGCACCCTTGGCGTCTCTTATGATTCTGTTCACTCTCTAAACCCTTTATTACTCTATAGCCCCTCACTCAACCCTTATCCTCGGTTACAGAAAAAATTGAGGATATTTCAACACATACCTTGGAGAGAAATCTCTTTTGATCAATCTCTTGAATTAAATTCTTATAGTGATTATTTTCTTAGTGTTTCTTCATAGTGCTTTATTTGATTCCTGAGGAGGTGTTTTTACTAAATGCTCTTATTTTTAAGCATGTCGGTATTTCGAGTTGCACTGGCACCTCGTTGAACATTTTCAAACTTTTGTCAAGAAGTACAAAGGTGTAAGTGTGGAAGAATTTGATTGAGCTAAAATTGTTTATAAGTTTTAATGATGTTTTTAAGGTTTTTGTTACACTTTTTGGCTCATTTTTGAGGCACATAAGCCGTAGAAAAATCTCTAACCTAAAATGTTGACTTTTGGTGTTGAAGCTCTTTAAAGGTCAAACCCTTGAAGTCAATGGACAGAGCATGGAGTGTAAGTAATGTAGATCTTCCAAACTGATCCTTGTCTCTTCCTTTCTTTGTCTTATCATGCTTGGTCTCCAAAGGTTATAACAAATTAGTATGTACTTGGCACACCACCTTCACTAGATTAGTCTTACTTCTTAAGGTTCAAAAGATGTTGAATGGTAGCTTTGAATGAGTCTTAGTAGCTCCATTATAACATGTATCAACATCACAAATAACACCTTTCCCAAATGAATTTGGTTAGTGGAAGACTGGTAAGCATAGTATCATTGGTCAAACCAACACATGGTGTGTAAAGAGTGTAATCCAATCAACTAGCATTGGAACACTTCACATCACTACCATGTGGGAGGAATGGAAGGATGGGAGTAGGAAGGGGTAGAAGTAATAATTTGTGTATCAACATGACTTAAATGCTTATGAGAAACCAATTCATGCTCAACATAGGTATCATCATGAAACTCATCAATAAAATGAACATCAAGCAAAGAATAGTCATCATTTGGTTGTTTCATTGTTTCATAAATATTGAAATGCACAAAATTGTCACCAACAAAAATAGTAATGTAACCCTCATGCATTTTAATATCAGTTCTTACAGTTCTCATGAAAAGGTCTACACAAAATCAATGCACACTCACTCATAGTTTCCTTAGACATGCCCAACACATAAAAGTCCATAGGAATGATCACATCATTAACCTTCACCAATGCATCCTCAAGCACCCCATGCGAATATCTAATAGGTTGATATGCTAATTGCAAAATTACACTAGTAGGCTTAAGGATAGTGGCACTAGGGACTCAGATCAATTTTGGCATCATATTTATTGCTACTCCCAAGTCAAGTAATGCCTTAGGAATAGTGTTCTTCTCAATAGTGCAAGGAATAGTGAAACTACCCAAATCTTGACACTTATGGTAGTTGGGGTTTGAACAGGGCACTTACATTGGAAGGCAATTTAGAGCCCATTAATTACATGGTATTCTTGATTATTTTTGTGTTTTTGTAATACTTTTTCTCTCATATTGCATACATTTATACCTCTCTTGATTACTTTTACTATCCATTGGATTTTGCTAAAAAAAAGGTAAAAAGGGGTCAATTGGCTTACCCAATTGTAAATGCCTTGATCTATGATTCTTTACAAAGCTCTTTGCTTTTTATAGACATTTGGGGGATATCAAAAGACCCAAAATGGAGCACTAAAGAAGCCGCAACTCATTGGGAAAAAGGAATGTAACTCAAGAGGTGTCTCTATGACCAATAAGTCATGACATAACTTTTAAAGGTTATGGCCTTGATCTGTTTCTAGAAGATATAATGACTCTTTAGGTCACAATCTACACAATTGAATGTTGCAACATAAGCATGTTATGAATGAGACCCATATTACCTAAGTCGCAACCTAAGATCATAGAAGTGAAGCCATACATTTTGGATTAGGTCAACACCTCTCTACACATAAGGAAAGCCAGCCACCATGAAGGATACTCTCATAGTCTACAAATTTACAAGTGTGAAGAGCCCCAAACCTTCTCTCTTAAGCCTCCTACTCTCTCATCCATTAAATCATTCACTTCACCTTTTTCTCTACATTTCCATCTCTATTGTCACTCCTCATATTGTAGATATCACTTGGAGCGACCGCTACATTTCTAGGGCAATGAAAGGCTAAACCCTTAGCCTCTTGGTGATGGAGGATGAAGCTTGAGCTAATGGATGAACTTGGGAGTGTTCTTACTCTAATCTTTTACTTGAGCACTTGTTGGACATTTCCAAATTTAGTAATTCTTTCTGTATGCAAATTGTGATTACAAATTTGTAATCTTATGATTAGACTATGTGATTGGTTGGATGTTGTTTTTATGCTAGATTATATATATACATTTCAGTTTTGATTCCATTTGTATTCATATAATTATCAATGATTGTTCATTTTGGTTTATATGATTGTAATTGCAATCTGTGGAGAGAATTGGCACTCATCCATTCAATTGCACTCTAAGCGATTTTAAACAATGTTTTTAAGAAGTGTTAATTAGATTTGATTAAAAAGAGTTTTCACTAATTAAAACCATTGGATCTAAATGATTGCTTGGGGTTTTCATTAAGACTTAGAGAGTTTCTACTCCCATATCAATTTAAAGAGTAACGATAGTTGAGTTTCCATCACCAAGAGACTATTCTATTGCATATCCCTTTCAATCCAAAGTATTCTTTCATTAATTGAAAACACCAAAAAGAGTTGTTTCATTTTAGTTTTCCTTTTTGTTGCACCACAATCTTTCAATCCAAAACCCCCCCTTTTATACACAATCAATGGGTTTTTAATTGCCAATCTAGACTAGGTTCACTAATAAACCGCTCCTCAAGAAGAACGATAGGTTGCATCCTATACTATATTATTTGGTGCAATCAAATCTTGAACCGATCAAAAGGTAACAATATTGTCCAATCAATGGCGTCATTGCTAGGGAGCCAAGTAATGATTTCCTAGTAATTGGTTATTATCAAAATTATTGACTTGGGTCGATTCTTGTTGAGTTTTAGCTCTAGTTTTCATTTTTGACATCGTGTAGCATAAAAATTTTGTAGAGATATCTTGATTTTCTTTCATAATTTTGCATTTTTACCTTTGCACAACATTTTTTATTTGTTTGGATCCTAAGTATTTGGCTAATTGTTGCAAGGTTTTGACTATTTGTGCATAATTGAAAACAATTGGCTAAGTAACTTGCTAAATTTTTTAGCTTATTTTCAAGAACAGCTTCTAGTGGCATTTAGGTTTCAACCTAGGAACTTAGGCCATGACTTGGTGTATTTAACTCACGACATTAAGCTTCTTTCATCATAACCTAAAAGGTGCTGAATCCAGGATTACACTTAGTGCATTTTTAATTGTGACTTGGACACCCCTAAGTTGCCACTAGAGAGCTCTTTCAACTCAAAATTTTTTCTAAGTTTCCTTTTTTCCAATCTTTCCTCTCGCTACACTTTTAGTCATGACTTGGATAACCATAAGTCGTAAGTTGAGTGACTTCTTCAGCAAAATTTTCTTTGAGCATCTAGAGTTGCTCCTTTTTGCACAGATTTGTTTTTGCTCAGGCTTTTAAAATATGTATAGCACTTATTTCACCTCAACTCACTTAAAATTATTTGAAATCACTAAGTTTGCAAAAGTTTTGAACTTGGTACATATTAGTTTTGATTGCAATTTTCTTTTGAAACTCTCTTTCTGTATTCCCAAGTGTTTGTATGTGGAGAGGGCATAAAGGTAGATGAGGTAGAGATTCTAAACCCCATAGACCACCTACCCTACAAAACTTACCCATTCATCTGGTGAGAGTGAGGAAGTAAAAGATATAATGGTTGAAATACCTCTGAATGGGGGTAATAGGAATAGAAACGATAATCATAATAGACCTTATAATGCATACAATAATAAGGGTCATGGTGAGAATAACAAACATAACAAAGGTAATGGTCAACCCAAGGGTAGGATTAATAAGGAATTAACACAATCCGATGAAATTTTTGATCCTATGCTTGGTGTTTTTCCTACTTTCAATGCTGACTTTGAGATAAAGGGTCAATTAATACACTCACTACCTAAATTCCATGGTCTTGCAGGTGAAAATATGTATCTCCACCTCCAAACTCTATACACATAGTGCATGTCCATGAAACTAGTGGGAGCAAACATTGATGATTTGTTGTTAATCGACACGCGGACTGTCGCCTTCCGGTTCGATGCAAAATGGTTGCACAAAATTTATGCAGTATAGCGGCAACCAATCGTTCTTCTCGAGGAGCTGTTTATTGATGAACCTAGTCTAAATTGGTTATGAAAACCATGCTGAACTTGGGTATGAAAAGGGGGAATTTGGTTTATGAAAACAGTGATGCAATGACAAAACAATGCAAGAAGTAAATCTTTTTGGTGTTTTGGTTTAATGATGAGTTGGTTGAATTAAGTTGAAGATATGGATAGATAGGCCCTTGGTGATAGAAACTCAGCTGTCATTGCTCTCAAAATGCTATGGAAGTTTGCAATTTTCTAAGTCTATATGAAAACCTCAAGCTATCACTTGAGTCCAATGACTTAATTAGTGA
>QFDD01001616.1:0-26721 GCA_006871305.1 Vachellia collinsii | reverse complement strand
TTTTGACACATGAAAAGAAAGCCATAGAAGAGATAGGTGATGATGGTAGATCAAACAGTACAAAACCTTTTGAAAAGGTAGATGAAAACTAAAAAGATCACTCAACAAAGTTATTAAGTGGAACATTTTATTTAACAATTTATTTAGGAATTCAGTTGTTAATATATCACAATGATATCATGCAAACTATGTAACTCACCCCACCTAATAAGATTAACATAAAACTCCTCCCTTTTATTTTTATTACTTATATTATCTTTAATAAAATTTCAACAAATTAAAATCTTGACTCACTTCCATCTTCCTCCAACCAAAGAGGGAGTTAGTGATTGATATTTGAGGTTACGAAATTCAAAACCCTGCATAAAGTTGTACCCACCGTGGCAGTTACCCAGCTTACCGCACTTTCGATCAAAACCCCCCCCCATCTCTTCCAACGATTCTGTCACCAAGTACACTGTTCAGTTCCACAATAGCCAGACGTGGTTTACATACGGTTTCTTCTAATCAATTTCAGTCATACCCATAAGAATAAAAGATGATGGGTTGCTATTTGGTTTCGCATTTTGATTAAAGAAAATATTTGTGATTTGTTGATGTAATTGATTGAATAAGACAGCATGTCTTTCTAGTTATAGTGGTTGATGAATTATGATGCACTACGGGGGCTGCCGGAGGCTACATGGCCGGAATAGTCATCGGATATCTGGTGGCCTCACAATACAAGGATGAGATTTCTTAATTTTGAAAAGGAACAAATCCCTTCTAATCTGGGGGGAAGTGATTACGACAATTAGCTATATAAAACCCAATTTATCCCAGGCTAATGGCATATTAGCAAACACTGAGCCGGACCAAAAGTAGCCAAACAAATAATTAGGGGTTTTTAACAATAACTGTAATATAGTAACATGAAAATTTTCCTTAAGAGTGAGAAATCACGGTTCAATCCCATTTGTAATTTGAAGCCATTAGCGTCAGCCCGGGGGCCAAAAAGAATCAGATGCCTTCGGCGTCGTAAGTTGGACATGGATACTCCGATTTACGTAAACGAAAAATCGGTTCAGATGATCTGTAGCTGCATTACATTCACAGAAAATAAGCCAAGAAACAAGACTGGTCTGATCTGGTTCCCATGAACATACCCAAATGACAAAAAAGAAAAACAAAAACAAACGAAATTAAAACAGTTGAAGCTCCTGTTGCTCAACAACTAGTTATCTAACAAAAACGAAGCATCCAGAGCATTTCACACCATAAAGAATATGTATAAAATCCATAATGAGACGACCACATTAATATTCCCATTTTTTCAGCTCCATGCCATCAGGAGGACTTCCTTCTACCTTCTTTGATCCCACTTCTTTCCAGTTTGTAGACAGTACCGTTCCATTAGATTCCACCTGCAAGACATTGAAAAGACATCAAATTTGAAAATAAGAAAAAAAAACAAAAAGAAAAAAATCATAACCAAGGATTACAAATTTGTAGCCGCCATGTTTGAGGCTGACAGTAGGAAGGATACAAGAAAGAAATAGAAGTCGGAATTGCACTATAATATTTTAAACATTATAACTTACAAATGACTTCCTCATTGCTCTTCTTGTGTCTTCGTCTGCATCTTGATATATTTCACGGAAAAATTTGTTCAGCGCCGCATCACCATCAAGCTTTTCTTCTTTCTCCTGAAGTAAACAAGAAATGAAGGACATCAGGACCCCAGAGCTGAAACGCAACATAAATAAGTAGACAAAGCATTTTATACAGCAGCAGACAAACCTCTTTCTTAACTTGAGCTTCAAGCTTATCCCAATCTACTCTTGTTGGCTTTGAGGATGGGTACGTAGGTCTTTGACCTGTGCAAACAATACGAGGTATTAGCAGGTATTAATAATGGAACTCCAGTAGAAACACAAGACACCAAATAGGAAATCTATGAAAGTATTTGAAGTGTAGAAAAGCAAGATGAATGTTATCTGATAGTTTTCCTAAGCTGCTCCGATACATTTGATTACATCAAATTACCAGGAATCTTAATTTACCTGAGGAAGCAGTAACCTTTCTTTGAACTGTAATTTCCCCAGTGAATTCAAGAGAACTCCAATGTAAAGCTTCTGCCTTTGCAAGGCGAATTTCAATTTTGGTAGACAATACCTCGTATCTGCTCCTTGCAGGTATTATCTGAATCCCGAAAACAAGAATTAAAAAGATTTGCGGGCTTAAAGACATGACTTAGCTATATTACATACATGAGATGTGAAGCCTATTCGCCAACAAGACAATCTCGAAGTAAATTTATTTATGAAAGAAATATGTAAACCATAGATTAAATAATTTTTTCTTCCATAAAGAGATCGAAGCTTCCACTGGTACCTTTCCAAATAAGCGGGGTTGAAAAGTATATCCATCTTCACCAGGAACATCAATACGAACACTTAGCTGAAAAATATAAAGCAAATTAGGAACACAACAATCAACATGATCACCAGGATGTAACCGAATGAAGAATCAACTAAATTTTAATAAATTGTCAGACGTACTATTTGTTCACCAAAGTCAACAGTAACTCTATCCTGTGGGATTCCCTTGGCAAATATGGTCACAACTACTTCTTCAGGCTTCTGGTAGAATTCATGCCTGCACAAACATTGTTTACCAGAAATCAATCTTGTCTTGTGACTAGCAATTTCTTTTGATAGGTCCAATGTAGATATCTTTAAAATCATCAAAAACCAGCGCTTATCAATTATGCAAGGAGCATCACACACTAGAAAGTTGAAACAGACAACTTTGACATATAACAAAATATTTATCAAAACGTTAAAAAAAAAAAACCTAATTAGGCACCATATATATATAAACAATCAAACAATGCAAATTGCATGAGCCAAAAAAAATCAAAGTTTGCGTATGTGAGCTCCTTGTGCTTTCTAAATATCATGAAACGCCAGTAAAGTGCTTTGCTGGTTTTTCACAAGTTTTCTGCAATCCAATACCCAATTCAAGCCCACCACAAGAGTCACAGGCACCAAAAGACAGTGGAAAACTCTCAAATCATCCACAACTCACTCTATTGGCGCGCATCCTCTCTCTCTACTCTGTTTTCAGTGGTGTATTCATTTACAAAATCTTCATTTTGTGATTCATTAATATAAGTATCTCCTTTCAAATGTTCTCTATTGGAGCTCATGGAAAATTTCATTATATTGTTGATTCTTCACATACTTTTTATGCTATGATTTGGGTAAGTAATTAAAAATGTTCACAAAAAAAAGTACTTAAAAAATTAATTTTCCTGTATTACCTAGGGGGTATCTTGACATTTGAGTATGCAATCTTTTTCATTATAACAGCCTTTTTAGGTGTTATTTATTATAGATACATATTTCACTACATATTTATTCACATTTGTAAACTCTCAAGAGTTTACAAGTCTGCCTCCTCCATATGATTAGCATAAACTTGCAAATTTGACAGCACTGCCGCAGACATTTCAGATGCCTATGGCAATCACAAATATGAAACATCAGACGAGTTTCCTGGATGCTAGAATGATGAATATACTGTATGAAATACCTCCAACAGTCAAAAAAGATGCACAACGGAAAATATGAGGACACTTCACACATAAAATAAAAGCAAATACAGAGCCAAAAAAAAAAGCACTAACCTGTATTTAGGCTTGGCTGCTGGTTCTGCTGGTTCGGCAACCTGTTTTGCAAGGTCAATCTCTGGATTTGAGTCAAGGTCGTTCTCTAACTTCATATTTTCTGAAGCATCATCAGAGATAGGGATATTTTCCTGCATAGGTACGGTTCTATTTTCCTCTGTTCAACATAACACGTCATTGATCACTATCACATGTCAGTTTACCAGCCAAATATCATATACTACCACCTTGTCCCTCTCAACAGTCAACATAACATCGTCAGATTTCATTTAACTAAAATGCAATCTGAAACACCAACACAAGACAAGAAAGCAGAGGAAAGAGTTTTACCATTTTAAAAGTAGAGGTTTACCTGCAATAAGATCATCACACTCTTTGATCAAAGTAATGAATCTTGAATCTCCATGATCCAATGAAGCACCCTTCATCAAAGCTGCCTTTGCAGTCTCAGGTTCATCAAGCCTCATGCAGGCAGTACTGAAACCACAATAGCATATAAAAAACTAAGATAGTCTAGTAAATAACACAGTTGACCAAGTATGCTAAAAAGATATCAATTACAGTGACAATAGATTAAACATATTGTATTTTGATGTCATTGCTTAAGTTTAAAAAAGTATGCCATGTCAGCAACTGCTTTGCAGAATATGAATTAAATATGAAATATTAGTTTATAATTCCAAGTATTATTGGAAAGGGATTATAGGAATAAAATTAGCAGCTTTGTTGGTCAATATATCAGCGACGGTGACAACTGTGGTCAAAAGGGGGGAGCTCACATCAGCAAAATATGTTTAGCAAACTGGCAACAAGCAGATTGAATTGACACTTGAAAAGTACCATGTATTAAGTGAATGCAACATACCAGCAGAGAGATTATGCATTGAAAAGCATTACAGAAGCAATAAGGCACTAATAAAGATCCTAAAATACAACTGATTGTTAATGGTAACTAAAAGGCAGGTTAGAATGTGTACTTTTTCTTTTTCAGTACAAAAGGTTCTAACCTGAGACCTTTCACCCAAGGCCGGATAACCTCAACTACCTTTAGTTAACTGGAAATATAAACAAGAAAGGTCAATAAGGCAAAGTAGCATTGCACTCACCCTTTGCGCAAATATGCCTTCGCTAGTTCAGGATTCAATTCAATTGCCTTGCTTGCGTCAGAAACAGCTTCTGCACGAATCATTTACAATTAGTTGCAATAATTCATAAATCATATCCAATTCAAGTATGCAACGAAGAAAAGAGTTTGCATATACAAACGCAACCAACAGGCAACGCCAAAATACAATAGCACAACGAACACACTTGCGCAGTGGAATAGAGTAAGAAACAGAGACTGAAATTATAATCAAACTTGGCACCCACTATATGACAGCTTCTCCAGGACGATACATAATCACCAAGGAGAACCAAATAGCTTAAAACAAATTTTCTATCTCGACTACAAAAACCTGAATACACCTAACAGGTGTATCCCCTGAAGAGATTTCCCACGGGGGAAAAATTCCATCTTGATTATACTTGCTCTCCTACAAGATTTTACCTCGCATAACAGAGTTTCTAGAATTTTAAATCCATCAAGAGTAATTCGAATTCCTAATCAAAAGTTAATTGCTTACGCAAAACCCAGAAAAAAAAAGGGAAATTAAAAAAACACGAGGATCCAAAAGATTTAAACATTATAAATTCATAACACCAGTAGCAATTTCTCGAAACCAAGCAAGGACTAGGTAAAGTGAGAAGCGTACCAGTGTAGTTGCTGAGTTTGATGTTAGCCTGGGCACGGTCGGCATATAGCTCGGCGCTAGGGTTGATGGCGATGGCCTGGGTGAGGAGGTCCACGGCCAGCTCGTAGTGGTCATCGACGAAAGCCTCTTTGGCTTTGGTTTCGAGATCGGAAGCCATGGGAGGCAAGCGACGCGGGAGGAGTGGAAGAGTCTAGAAGGAGAACCAGAGAGGGAGAAAGAGTCTGATGATTGACTAGAATATGATTGACCTGAGAGGCTAATATGGAATCGACTTATATCGCGAAGGGTCGGAGGGACATGAACTTCGAGGAAGAGAGAAAATTTAAAAACAAATAAATAAAAAAGAAATTAAGAAACATCCCAGAAATTCCTCTCTTTTTTTTTTTTTTTTACTGACAGTCTACCGAAGAAAATATCGAAGTCTTGTGAACTGTCATGAATTGGTGCCAACGAGACGTTAAACAATGAAACAATCAAAAAAAAAAAAAATTTGTGTTAATAAAGTTCAATTTTTTTCTTTTTTACCAACTGATAAAGTTCAATTTGGCACCAATTCATTTACAATTTCAACATAGGGCAAAAATAAAATTCTATCCTTGTTTATACTTGTTTTTAATTTCAACATGCCTGATGTTATTAGGCGTTCAATTACAATTTTACACTGTAACAAGGATAGAATTTTATTTTTGCCCTATGTTACTGGAATTAAAAAGGATGAATTGTAATATGAGTAATAAATATATTATATAATAAAATAATAGATGTATGGTTCGAGAAGACAAAACCTTCAAGTACAAACAAACTGAGGAGGTTCAATTATGTTTTAAGTATTAATTTTTTTTTTCTCCCCTTTGCATTTAGTACATTTGAATCTAATCTGTATTGTGTATTCAATTGTGATGGGTGAACCTTTCAATACAAATTTTTACATACACATTAGGATTTAAATTTAAGATCCATTTAAATAGAACAAAATCACTTGCTACTTGAATTAAACTCATTAGTTTTCAGTATTAATTTTTTATAGCGCGATAATATATATAGACAATAAATATGTGTGTGTGTGTAGACCAGACAACAGGCCCCAAGTGGCCAACTTTTGAGTTGGAAAAAAAAGAATTAGGGGCCCCATTGGTTGCCTTCTTAATTAACAAAGAACAAGTATCTCATATTCACAACAATACAATACTTGAATTTAAATTAATCAGTAATTAATAATACTGGTGCTCGTTTATTCACTTTTATTCAGTAAGCTGAATCATAAGATATGTTTAAGGGAATAACTATTGATACACCAATATCCAATATTTTCCCCTTAAAAATTTGAAACGAAAAAAAAGAACAATATGTATTGCTTAAGTAGTATAAGACATTTAAATGACAATTTTTATAGTGCTCGAAGAAGCTAATCATTGTATGGGTTGGTGGTTCAAAGAAATGTTGACTTTGTTTTTTAATAAACAATGAATATATAATATTACCCCATTCTTAGTATAACATTCAATTTATTGATTTATAAAATTTGAGGAAATTAAATAATTAGATTAGTATTTCTATCCTGGTCCTTTTGCAATGGCGCCTGTCATAAGCCTTTATTAAAAAAGTGAAGTCTTGACAACAATAAAACGAATTGCCAAATGAAGCCATTTTATGATCCCAAAGAACCATGGAATCGCCAAGGAAATCTTTACTTAATAAGGCCAACAGCCAGAATCAAAGCAATCACAAACAAAAAGCAGATTAAAATTGTAGAAGACTTTTTTTCTTTTTTACAATTTTATCTTTTAGAAATAATTTTATGTCTCATAAGACCATGACTTTGTTTTAATTATATCCAGAGAATCTCAATTCTCAAGCTTTCAACTTTGGTCTCAATATTTTCATCTTGGCCTATCTTTAAATTTAGTCATGCATTATCAATGCGCATGTATGTGTGTTGGTCCTGAAAAAGAAGCTTGACGTTCTTCCTTTGCTCACAAGGTTCATATACAAATATTCAGAGGTAGAAGACAACACAAGAAAAGAATTTAATGGCGAGGAGATCTGGTGAAGATATTGAGATGCTGTGTCCATAAATCCAAAGCTGTCAATAGTAATATCACTTGTGTGAAATTTTCCCTACTTATAGGCCCCCCAAAAGCTTGTCAGAATCAAATTTTCTTATTATATTGTCACCATTTCCATAAGATCCAAATTCTAAAAAAGACATAGTTGGAATATTAAGTGTGATCAGAAACTAACACTGACTCCATTTGCACAAATGCTTAATGGGTGTTTGCATTGGCTTATTTACTGGTACAACTGTGAGGATTCTTTACTTCTTGTGTGTTTGGCATTTGACAACCATTTTAAAACATGATTTTGGTTCAAACCATGGTTTTAAATACAGAGTAAACAAACATTCTATTAAAATTCAAAATAACTTTTAACCTTTTAAACTATAGTTTATGTGAGTCACATAAAATTCTCAAATTCTTTACAATCTATTTTGACAAAAAAAAATCAGGATTTGTGGGTTGAAAACTATAATTTTCTAGAAGTTATTTTTTTTCTATTTTTTAAAAAACTATTTTTCAAAGTCTATTTTTTTAAATCATTTTTATCACCTTTTTTTTTTTCAAAATCTATTATCCGAAAATTTATCCAAACACATCCGAATTCATCCCGTTTTTGGCAAATTAGTTGGCGAGTCTTTTCCTTTTTCCTTTTTGTCTCCATTTCCCATATTTTGTTCTAATCTCTACCATCAAATTTTCAATTTCCACAGACATCAGAATCCTGTCCACAATAAGAAGGGGAAGTATACAGGCCAAAGCCGTGAATTCGCACCTATATGTATATCATTAAGAGACAGGAAATTTTCTTGTTATTCCGATTTGATCAGGCTATTGGGGGGCCAAGACTTCCTCCCACAAACATTGTTCACCATGGAACTTCCTACATGTTAAAAAATTTTACGGCAAATAAAGATGGGGGAAATATGAAATAGACAAACCAAAGCAATGCTCAGCATATAGCTACAGATAGATCCATCATGCCTTTGAGTAGAGATGGAAATATGGGTTGGGCCCAGCCCGCCATTTTATGGTGGGTTCGGGCTGGCCAAATGCCAGCCCGTTGAGGGGGCGGCTCTTTCAGCCCGCCCCGCCAACCCGCGGGTTATGGCGGGCTGGCCCGCCTAACCCCCCTTTTTTTTAAAAAAAATAAATAATATCTCATATATACTTTTTTTTGTTTCATTTTGATATTTTTTTTAGAAAAGAAAAGGTAACATTAAATTCTATTTTTTAGGATAAATAACACCTAATACATTCAAAAGTAGTATAAACATTTTTTTTCATGTCAACTATCAATAATACTATATTTAAAATTACAATAAAACATTAATGTTTATATATTTATAAATTATAAGAAAATGTAGTGAGATAATATTATTTTTTGGACCAAAATAAAATAATATTGTATGATAAAAAAGTTTTTAAATTATACTGGCAAAATGCTAGCCCGTTGGGGGGCGGGCTCTTTCAGCCCGCCCCGCCCAACCCGCGGTCCCGCGGGCTGGCCCGCTTTCCCATTACTACCTTTGAGGTTGATTCACCTTGGCTGACCGCAGAAGTGTCCTCTTTGGGTTGAGATGAAACAGCCTCCAGCGTCTTGAAAAATTCTCCAGGGAAAGAAGGTCGGTGGTACGGAACATGCTTGGGAATTGGTGCATCATTCTCAACAACTTCACATTCATAATCATCTGGTACACCCCATGGTTTCCACTCTGCATTCGACATAAAGCATGAGCATATATATTAAATCCCCCACTTTAAATTATTCCTTAAAAGTGGATTACAGCCGAAATCGCAACCATTAATCAGAGTAAAGATCTTTAAAAATGCAAGATATATAATGGCAAGAATGATTTTATTTCCATGATCATAGATATTAGTCTTGGATAAATGATGGCCGCCAAATTGTCTGGTCAATTATTTTTACAAATGATTATGTTATGCTCCATATTATAGTTACAGGCGTGGGCTGATGTTAGAAGGAGTTTCAGCATGGGCGGATTAATTGGGAGAGGTGAAAGCCTTGGAGGGATGTGAAACAGGGAAGCGAATGAAAAGGCTAAGGCAGCTACTGTGAGAGTCAGAGAGGATATTTGAAGAAGCTTCAGCTGGGAGGTTGCTGGCTCTTCAATTGCCGGGCAAGTCTTCTGTATTTTCTGCAATTTTCATCTACTGCCATATGTGAGTTCTGGTTTTTGAGGTAGAATTATTAGGAATTAGCAACTCACCCAACATCAAGAAATGCTAACGATACACTAAAACAGTAACCTGCACCTCTTATCAGGGCCGGGACATATCAATAAACAAATTCCCCCAAAAAAAGAACCCAAGAAAAAAAAGAAAGCTTAGAGAACTAGAGCATCATAATTTTTATCAAAGGCAAGATGCACTTGTTAGAGAGATTTGTTTTTTCCTTTCTTTCATCAGTAATCTACATATCACATATTCTTCTTCAACTAAAGTATAACTAAGAGACAGAGCAAAATCTTCGGAAGAAGATTTCATCAAACTTCACATGAACACTAACGGATGTTTTCCCCTTGATAAGATTATTGGAATTCAATTCTTTTAATCAGAGCACTAGCTAAAGCCTATTTTTAACTAGCTAAGCCTGTTAATGTTGCGACTCAACTGTGTACTTCGTAGACCAAATAAAAAAGGAATAACCATAATTTGGGCCCATTTTTAACATCATTGTCGGCTTGAACAGTTGAACGTAACTATAGGAGTCTCACTGGACAAGAAACGGAGCCTCTACAAGCCTCGAAACTGAATGGTTTCTAATGCAGATAAAAGTGATTAACCTGAAATATCAACGATGAATTGGAACTGATGTCTTCCACCTGTGAAATTTGGCCACATTTATAGCAACGATGACGTACACTTTGTCATATATGTCACTCATTGACCTAAAATGGGCATATATGAAGGATTGGTTCTGAAATATTAAGCTGCAAATCCCCAAAAATCCTGTACTAAATCCGATGGACATACTGATAAAGAAGCCTCGACTGAAAAATTGATCATCATCTTCAGAATTTTCATCATTGGGATGATCTTGTGTTGTTCTTGTGGGGAATTTTGGGAGAGGAGCACCACATAGATGAGCATTTCCCTCATAAGCACAGGGATCAAAGCTTTGAAGTTAAGTGCCATGAGGGATTTCTCCTGACAAATTGTATGATATATCCATCACACTAAGATGATCATTGTAAAAGTTCTGAAGGAATGTGTCTAAACAAATGGTTCCTTGATAAATCAAGAAAGTCCAGTGACTTTAGTTGTCCAATGATGGTGGGAATTTGTCCACTAAGCATATTTCTTGAAAGTTTAAGGAAACCAATCAAACAAGATCCATCAACTCACTTGGAATTTCTCCCATTAACATATTGCTAGACAGATCAATACTTTTCACTGATCCCAATATGCTTTGGTACTGGGACTCCTTACCTTTCCAAACCAGTGATGCAATATCCTCTATTGAGGAAGAGGTTGGAGGTCAATCAATTAATTTAGGATCATGGCTTATTGCTGCATCACAACTTGTTTGATTCACCAAAGCAGAGAGATTGCTGAGGCAGTTTGGCAAACTTCCGAAGATATTAATCATAGAAAGGTCAAGGCTTTGAAGTTGAGAGTGATTACAAATATTTGGAGGCAAACTCCCAAAGAACACGTTGGATCTCAAAAAAAGGACACGTAGCTTCTAATTAAATCCATCCCCAATCCAACTTGGTATTAATCCCGCAAAATCATTTTCAACAACATCAAAAACCACTAACTCTGCATTTATTTAGACAAAGTAATTTCACCAGAAAATTTATTGAATCCTAAATCTAAGGATTGTATATTTATCAATGAACCCATTGATGATGGAATCTTGCCAAAGAGGCTATTGTTTGCAACATCAAGAAGGATCAATGAATCTAGATATTCCCAACAATTTGGAAGCACTCTAGATAATTGATTGTTTGAGAGATCTAAAAGGCTTAATTCAACGGACTCCTTCAGACATAATAAAGTACTAGCATCTGTGAATCTATTGTTAGATAGATCCAATAACATTAGCACTATATGCGATAAACTTGATGGAATGGAGCCTTCAAACAAATTTGAGCTAAAATCCATATTATAAACATCATATTGGGCTTGAAAATTTTGCATTTTCCCAGTCATTTGGTTGTGGGAAAGGTTCATGCGGCCACATATTGAGTCCCAAAACTGACTTGGTATATTGTATTAGGAATTTCAGCATTTGATATATCCAAAAGAACACATGGCTTTTGGATTTAAGACTATTTTGGAAATTCAGGGCCCAACTTACATGATGTTAAATCAATGTAATGCAACTGAAAAGGGGAAGTACAATCAGGACTGATTCGAAATACCAAGTCATTAAAAGACAAGGATATCAATCTTTTTAGGTGAGAGAGTCTCACGAAATGAGTTTCAGATGTCACACCTTTCAAGAAATTGTTTTCAATGGCTAACAATTTTAGCCGTGACAACAATCCAATGCTATGATTTAGAGTTCCATTGAGCTGGTTGTTGGAGAGATATAAACTTTCCAAAAACGACAACTCTGAAAACTTCGGTACCGATCCTCTAAATCGATAATAAGATAATTCTAATTCTAAGCCTTGGAGTGATATGTTGGCAAAGTGGCTGAATGATGTAACAAAGTCATGTAATTTACTGTATTGTATTATTGTATTCTGTATTTATAATACGTAGGTGGGTCATCTTCTAAGGATGTCAAAAAAAAAATATTCTAAAAAATATTATAAGGGATACAATATAGATAATACATGTGTTCAGGAGTTACAAACTACACTAATACATAATTATCTATACTCTAACAAATTGGCCACTCAAAGAATTGCTACTTAGATTTATTTAAATCAATTAAACTGCATAAAGCCAAGGATTTGGGGATGCCACCTTCAAGCTGGTTTCCATCAATGTATAGTGATTGCAAGTGGAACAAATATCCCAAGTCAAGAGGCATGTTTCCCTGAAAATTTGTTTCGGAGAGATCGAAATATTGCAATCGCTTCAAAGAAAGAATGAAGGTTGGGAACTGGGTTGGAGTGAAATTATTGTAACCAAGTTCCAAACGATTCAAATGATGCAATTCAGCCAATGATGGAGAGATTGTACCTTCCAAATCGTAGGCGAGAAGATCGAATCCAACTACATGAACCGTTCGGTGGTCACAGGAAACACCATCCCATGTGCAACAATCTGTCTGGTTCTTTGCACTTCCCCAAGAAGAGAGGTAGCCATTTGGATCAACAAATCCATGTTTGATAGAAACAAGTGAGAGTCTTGTTGTGGGCAGCACATAGATTCTCAAATAATTCAATGGATCTTTTAACTTTTCTACAATGTTATACTCATCTTGTTAATAGCAACATCTGCAAATAACATTTAATCTGAGTCGCGTCCGAGGATATTATCCTTAAGAGCTCTTCCACGACTACCTGCAAAGCAAGTTACATCACTTTCCAAGATTAAACTGATTCTTCCTGTCACACCAAGCGCTGTTAGGAAACTAACATCCTGAGGGACCCCGGAGTGGGTGAAAGCGGAAGGGAGACGCAGTAGATATGGTGGATTCAAGTCCTACATCGAATAGACTATTCTAAAGTGAAAGCCATATATGTAGTTGGGACATGGCCTTAAACATCCAAGGCACCTTTTGGATAACTATGAGATCTCAAAAAGGATAAAACCATGTGCCTACCGGTGACTAAACAGGGACAATACCTCAAGATGTTACATTTCCCGTAAAGATACAATGAAATAGAATTAGCGGAAGATAATATAACTCAGTAAAGTAGAAGAATATGCAAGAGGAGGAAGAGATGTGCACGAAAGCTCAAGTGTTGTATATCAACCTCTCATTTTGAGGCCTTTATATAGGCCATAGACTTCATAAACATTGGGCAATTTGAAAACCACATTACTACCAATTTAATTCCCTTATATTCATTTAACATTATGGAGCAATTGGTTTTCATCTTTGGTATTCAAAGCATTACAAGAAAACCATTTGAAAGCATATTAAGTGTACTCTAAGTTTGCACAATGGACAAGCACATTTCCAAATATAATAAAACATGTTAAAAGCCATTAAATGTCCGTTTTAAATTGTTTTTATTTCCGAAACGTTTTCATTTTTATAATGGCATTAAGCTATTTTATGAACAAATTAATTTGGATTTTTCCAAATTCTTCAAGGTGTCCAGCCCATGTTTAACTTGCGCACAAAGGGATAGGAAAAATCGCCGGATTTGTATCCAATGGCTATTTGTTCATAATTAGGATAATATCACGTATTAGGATACACATATATACATTCAATGATTTATTTGGTGATTTTAATAAAGGAAAAATCTTAGTTGAGGACGACTAGGAAGTTAATACTTAATAATCAATGGTTCAGGAAGATTCTAAAATTTCACTTCACCCATAGACCAAAATAAAATTAAATAGTTTGGTCTTTGACTACAATTTAATATGTATGATAAATATTATCTAAAATACCAATGGGCATTGATCTCAATGAAAAAGATCTCGAATACGAATCTATAAAATTACAACAACAATATCCCATTATTTTCTTTCGGAGGCAAAACAATTGTGTTCTGGATATAAACTTCTCCTACGAGGTGAAAAACTCAAGCCCTTCATTTCTCTGGTAAAAAAAATTTGTGTTATCAATTCTTTATATAATTTGTAATTCATTCAATACAAGTTTTTTTTTTAAATAAAAGTTGGCAATCCGGAAGTGTCATTTGTGTGCTGCTCTACTTTTTAATTGGAAGACTTTGACATTATTGGACGTGGATGTTGACTTGGAAGAGAAATTTTCGTGTGCACTAAATGCAACAATATATCATTTATACTCTCTCCAATTAAAATGTTTAAATTGTCTTCTATGAGTTCCATTTTACTGAAACTTTTAGAAGATATATAAGGCTCATAGAAAAATAAAGGTTCAAAAGAAAATTTTTAGAAGATATACAAGGCTCATAGAAAAATAATTGAAACTTTTTTATTAAAAAATGTACAAATGATATGATGCATTCAATGCAATAAGAATTTCTGGACTTGGGCACACCAAAGTGGATGTTACAGCGACCAACCAATGTGCTTCGACTTTTAGTCCTTTTAGTGCAAAATACAAAAATTGAGTCCCATCATACTTACAAAATCATCCTTGTACAATATGCATTTTCTACCAAATCATGATTACAAAAATTTTAAAGAATGACCCGTATCTCATTTTTTTTTTTTGGTTGGGCTCAAAATTATAGTGATTAATGACTTGGCGATATTGAAGCCAAAAGAAATATTGAACTCCGGAACGCATACATGCATTTAATTAATTATTTTACAGTGCAAACAATTTTTGCAAATTAAACTTCAAAATGTGAAAGCATCCAACAATTATACATCTAGGTAATCACGCAAAGCAACACACTTTGATGGCAATTTTATACAACATACAAATTAAAATAGATGAAGTAAATGCCTGATTTGTAGTTTAACTGAAAGATAAAATAAGCAGACCAGGCAATCTTGTGCAGCTGCAGCACCTCCAAGCTAGATCTACATACTTTGTACAACACATTAAATCAACTTGTTAGCCACTTGAGAAGCAATTGTCAATTCAATGCAAAAGGCCAAAAAAGGAAGGTGGCATGAACACGTATGAGAAATAGAGACACGCATTTATTAGTTACCTTCAAGTTGAAACTGATCTCTTCCACCTGCGCAATTTGGCCACATTTATAGCAACGATCACGTACACTTTGCCATATATGTCACTCAGTAACCTGAAATAGGCATATCTGAAGGATTGGTTCAAAAATATTAAGCTGCAAATCCCCAAAAATCCTGTGCAAAATCCGATGGACATGCTGATGAAAAAGCCTCGACTGAAAAATTGATAATCTTCTTCAGGGTTTTCATCATTTGGATTATCTTGTGTTGGCCTTGTGGGGCATTTTGGAAGGGGAGCACCACATAGATGAGCATTTCCCTCATAAGCGGAGGGATCAAAGCTTTGAAGTTGAGTGCCGTGAGGGATTTCTCCAAATAAATTGTTGTATGATAAATCCATCACACTAAGACGATCTATTTGGGAAAGTTCTGAAGGAATGTGTCCAAACAAGTGGTTCCTTGACATATCAAGAAAGTCTAGTGACTTTAATTGTCCAATGGTGGTGGGGATTTGTCCACTAAGCATATTTCTTGATATGTTTAAAGAACACAGTCCAACAAGATCCATCAGTTCACTTGGAATTTCTCCCATTAACATGTTGTAAGACAGATCAATACTTTTAACTAATCCCAATATACTCCGGTATTTGGACACCTTACCTTTCCATACCAGTAACACTGTATCATCTTTTGAGCTCAAGCCAAACATATCAGGTACGAGAAAATGAGCATTTAGATCATATGCAAAACTATGTGGTTGATTAGTCAAAGTGGAAAGTTGGTTGAGGCATCTTGGCAAACTCCCAGAGATATTATTCATAGAAAGATCAATGATTCGAAGTTGAGTGAGGTTACAAATACTAGATGGAAAACCTCCAAAGAACTTACTGGATCTCAAAATAAAGAAACGTAACCCAATAAATCTATCTCCAATCCAACTTGGTATTAATCCTGAAAGATTATTTTGAGCAGCATCAAAAGCCACAAGCTCCATGCATTTATTCAGAGACAAAGGTATTTCTCCAGAAAATTTATTGAATCCTAAATGTAAGGAACGTATATATCTCAAGGAACCCATTGATGTCGGAATTTTTCCAAAGAAGCTATTGTTTGCAACATCAAGAAAGACCAATTTTTTAAAATATTTCCAACAATCTGGAAGCACCCCATGTAGTTGATTGTTTGAGAGATCTAAAATGTGTAATTCCATGGTCTTGTTCGGACATAGAAAAGTACTAGCATCGATGAATTTATTGTTAGATAGATCTAATACCATTAGTTCTGCTTCATGTGGTAAAACTGACGGAATTGAGCCTTCGAACAAATTTGAGCTAAAATCCACAATACCAAAAGAACTTAGGAAGTGAAAATTTTGCAATTCCCCAGTAATTTGATTGTGTGAAAGGTTCATTTGATCAAATCTCAAATCCCAAAACCAGCTTGGAATTGCATCGGAAATTTCAGCATTTGAAATATCCAAGTGAGAACCTGACTTTTGGGTTCGGAGCCACATTGGAAAGCCAGGGCCCAACTTACAAGATGCTAAAAGAATATAGGTTAACTGAAAAGGGGGAATCCAATCAGGACTTATTTTAAATGTGAGATCATTGAAAGACAAGTCCAACGCTTCTAGCTGAGAGTGTCTTAAAAAATGAGTTTCAGATATGACACCTTTCAAGAAATTAGCATTAATGTCTAAATCTTTTAGCTTTGACAACAATCCAATGACATCATTTAGAGTTCCATTGAGTTGATTGTTGTTGAGAAGTAAAGTTTCCAAAAAAGAGAGCTGGGAAAAATCTGGCACCGATCCTGTGAATTGATTATAAGACAAATCTAATATCTGTAGTGATATGTTGGCACAATGCCTGAATGCTGCAACAAAATCATCTAATTGACCGCTCAAGGAGTTGTTAGATAAATTCAGCCGTATTAAGCTGCATAAAGCCAAGGATTTAGGGATGCCACCTTCAAGCTGGTTTTCATTAAGGCATAGTGTTTGCAGTTGGGACAAAGAATATCCCAATTGGACAGGTATGTTTCCTTTCAAATTTGCTGTAGCGAGATCTAGATGTTGCAATCTCTTCAAAGAAAGAATGGAGGTTGGGAATTGGGCTGGAGTGAAATTATTCCTAGCTAGTTCCAAATCTTTCAAATGATGCAATTGAGCCAATGGAGGGATTGTACCTTCCACTTCATAGTTACAAAGATAGAGTCCAACCACATGCCCCGTTTGGGTGTCACAGGAAACACCATCCCATGTGCAACAATCTGTCTGGTTCTCTCCACTTGCCCAAGTAGAGAGGCTGCCATAGGGGGGTTTTCGGAAGGGATTAAACGCCATCACAAAGCCATGTTTGAGAGAAACAAGTGAGAGCCTTTCCTTCTCTCTGCACTTGGCAGTAGTGTTTCCAACTGCGAGAGCCCCAAAAAAATGAACCAAAAGAAACACAAGGCAGCCAACAACAAACCTCATGGCTACCATCATCCTTATGTCAATGTGAGAAAACAAGCAACACAAGGCAAGTATATGTGGCCATGATGCGTTAGGATGAATTTTTCATCGCCTCCGGTCAATATGGAAATTAATTCCAAAATTATATATATGAAATCTTCAAATTAAAATTATAAATAAACAGAGATATATGAATGATTCCATCGAAATCGCTTATTGCCCGGTGTCATTAATTCTAACTTAATTTTTCTAACAATCCGAACGTATCATAATTTTTAGAGTAAATTAAAATATATAACCTAACAATCTTTATGTTTTACCTTATCGTACCTATCTTTTATCTATTTTGAAAACATACATTTAACCTAAACTATTGATACTGTTAAACAAATATTTTAGATTAAATAGAAGGGGGGGTTTGATTGATGTTATTGACTCTAACTTTTAATTTATGAAAACTTTTGGATATCCTACTTTAGGGGGTTTAAATAGATGAGTTAAAATGTATACACACTTCATTCGATCATTAATATAAGAGTCATTTGATTTTTTTTTAAAAAAAAAAATTAAAGAAGTTAGATACATAATCTAAAAGTATTTATTTATGTATATCATTAGATTATTATATATTGGTTTATTATAACTTGGTCAAATTAATTTAAAAAAATAATGAATATAAATACTTGAAAATAATTATTTAATTTTCTTAATTTCATAATAAAAGTCAGTACTCTTGTGTTAAATGTGGGGGCGAGAATACATTTTGCCACTAGTATATCTGGCGGGACGAACACGCACACTAAACAGTTAGTCTTTGAATAAAATGTCAACCAGAAATTATGGAAACTTTTTGAAAGCGAAGAGTGACTTAATTAGGGGGGAAAATTCCATATTTCTATTTTGTACTTGAGACATAAGAAAATTTCTCCTCATTGTTATGATCACTAGAGATTAATCAGAGAAAAATAACAATCAAATGAGATTATAGAAGCAACTGAATCCATTTCATTAATGTATTATAGATCATTGCAGGTAATCTGACATGGCAGAAATAACAAAACTTTTAGAAAGAAAATTATAGAAGTAAGTGCAGCTAGAGAAGTAATGCAGGGAAAGCAAAGAGGAAGAAGAGAACCATATTTCCCAAATATATAATTAATGTTTACGTGGTTGTAAAATCATTAGCGTAAGAGTGCAAAAATCTGCATCAATTCATCATACCCAATACATATATAGGGAAAATAAAAACTTAAGTGGGAAATGTAGTTATAATTCATTTAACTCATTATAAAATTTATATCATACATTAATGTTTATTAAATAAAAATTCAATGTTAGAAAATATAATTCTCCCCATTGTCTAATTAACTATTAGCAATTCAGGGAGCGAAAGCAAACGAAGAACAGGGGCAAACTATTTGAAGGCCCCACCGAATTGACTTGTCTTTCCATCTTTTCCACAAAATGTCCAATTTTAGGCCGTGTGCGAGACTTTCATAACAGATTCCCACACCTGCCTTCAATATTAATATGCCTTTTCTTATTGACATCAAAAAGAGAAAAAATAGTTCCCAAGAAAAACACAACATAAGGGAATCAATCACCGCAAGTTCCCAGGAAATATGGTGATGGAAAATTATCCCAAATTCTCTTTAGATTTTATATTAGAGACGTAAAGTGATATTTTGATTTCATAATAAATATAAAAATGTAATGTTACTACTTACTGCGAGGCAAAAAAAGAAGAAAACATTTTTAACAAATAAATAATTATTAAAAATACAGTTATAATGTCAGTTCAAGCTTAAAAATTTTGAGCCATTCTTCCGAAATGAAACGTACGTAAAAATGGATCACTGCTCTCTCCAATAGATACTTATGATTTTCGTTGATTGATTTAACGTGTACAGTGATAATTTTCCATCACCATATTAATCGTAGTATAGGATTGGTCCATTGCACCAATACGTGACTAGGTTTTCATGGCATGTAAATGTAATTGACTTTTCATAATATGCAACTGAACTTTTATGAAGGTATAAAATGAAATAAAGTTTTTCAAAAATATAAATGCAAATGGTCTTATATGATATATAACTAAGCTTCCACAATATGCAAGTGAGCTTCCATAGAGATGTAATGAGCATATCTCATTCTTTAATTAACATAACAATGGAGTATTTATCCCCAATTATCTCTAAAATCTACTTTGTAGCATAAAACTAAAAGGATTTTTATTAACAAAAACAAATATATTAAATGAATGGAATTAACTTTTCTCACCGTGTGAACAACTTCATAAAGTTGGAAAGACCGGTGGTCAAACTACACCTTCTTTTTGAAAGAACTTAATTGCAAAGACTTCAAAGACTTCTAATTTTTTTCTTTTTTCTCTTTTTTTTTTTTGTCTATTTTACCTTTTGGAGTCTGAATCATCTTGTTTTCCCTCTCTCATTGAATGCTAATTTTTTTTTCCTGCTAATCACAACTATCATTCTATTAAATGCTAGTTGTTCATCCTTTACACATCACACAATTCATTGTACGTTGAACATCTGAGATAAAAAGGCCCAAGTTCTCGTCTTTTGCAATTTGTTCCATTTGAATTGAAATTTGGTGAAAACATGCGTCTATTATTTCTCAAATGATAATTGATTACTTAATTGCAACTAGTTATGAAAGAAAAAAACAATAGAATCATGGCACAGTTATACTTCTTCAAGATATCCTTTTGATTGTTGTTTAAATGGATATTTTGGAAGCTAAGGAAAGAAAAAACAAATTTACATTTTATGAAATAAAACTCATCTTATATATTTACTTAGAGCATATTTGGGAGCAGCTTGTGAAAAGTGATTTTACACAATTAGTATGTGAGAGAGTTTTGTCTCGACTTGCATGAAAGTACTTTTGAAAAGTGGTTGTCAAACATGACCTCAGTATAGTGTAAAATATGAGAAATTAGTTAATCTCCAGTACACTTTCTTTCTAATTCTATAAGTTGCTCGGTTTGCTTAGCTTCCTGAGCGTTGGGCCTTTGGAAAGTGATGGGAATTTTAATTTGAAGAGCGCAAATCGTCCTTGAAATATCTAGGATTACTAGTTTAACCATAGTTTTTTTACCGTAAATAATTACAAAAAAAATTAGTGAAGTATCTATTTATAATGTAAAATATATAAAAAAAATCACAATTTATAAATCATAAATATTATAACTTATATTAAAGTTTGGACATGGGCTCACACTTTAGTTTAAAAAAAATTAATGCATGTAAATCCATTGTTAAAAAATTATAATTCCATTTGTTGAAAGTTATTTGTTTTTCAGTTTAGCCGACAAAAATGTAATTTATTTTTATTTTTCAAAAGCTAAGTAAAGGCCATAGATTAATGACGGCAAAAACCTGCATCAATTCATCATACCCAATACATATATAGGGAAAATTAATTAAAACTTAAGTGGGAAATGTAGTTATAATTCATGTAACTCGTTATAAAATTTATATCATACATTAAAATTTATTAAATAAAAATTCAATGTTAGATAATATAATTCACCCCATTGTCTAATTAATTATTATCAATCCAGTGAGCGATAGCAAACGAAGGACAGAGGCAAACAATTTGAAGTCCCCACCAAAATTGACTTGTCTTTCCCTCTTATCCACACAATGTCTAATTTTAGGCCATGTGAGAGACTTTCATAGACTAATGACCCGTTTGGTACATGGAAATGATTTTGATAGAAATAGAAATGAAAGTGGAAATAGAAATAGAAGTGGAAATGGAAGTGGAAGTAAGGTTAAAAGTATGTTTGGTATGTTGGAAGAAGTGAGGTATTATTTTAATTTAATATTTATATCTATAATGTAAAAGGATTAATATATCCTTATGAAAAAAAAAATTAATCTCAAAAAGAAAAAAATCAAAGAACCCAGCTTTCTGAGCCGAAAAAATTAATCTCAAAAAGAAAAAAAAAATTAATCTCACACCGGCTTGTTTGAAGATGAATCCTCTGGGTCGTCGTCATCGCAGGAAGATGATAATCAACCTCTGTATCCTTTGTCAAGCTTTCTAAGCTTCTGTTCTTTCTGTAGGAAACGCATTGGCCAGGAGAGAAAGAGCTTTTGAAGGTCACCGCCGTGGAGAAGAAACCTCCGAGTGTCGCAACTGTCGATGAAAATGGAAGCTTCGATGGAGACAGAGGAGAAGAATCACGAATCTTGAATCAATAAAATGGGTAGAGTTGGGTCAGATGGAGTCACTCGTGGTCGTCGGAGAGGGAGGTCGTCAGAGACGGAGGCGGAGAATCACGACTCTTGAATCTTGAATCAATTTGCTGGAGAAGGAGGTCGTCGGAGTCACGGAAGCTTTGGGTCAGATGGAGAGGGAGATGAGAGAGAGGGATGGGTAGAGTTGTAAATTAATAAAATGTTAAAGGGTATAATGGGAAGTAAAACTCACTTCCATGGAACTCAAACCAGTTCCATGGGGTAGAGTGTGGATCCCACTTCCAACCTTTTGTTGGAAATGTTAATTCTATGGAACTGGGTTCTATCATAACAAACAACCCATTTTTTCAGTTCCCACCCCAATTCAAATTCCAATTCCAAATCTTGAGTTCGAGCAGAAAGTAAATAGATTTCCACGCCTGCCTTCAATGTTAAGATGACTTTTTCTTACTTTTGGCAAAAAGACAAAGATGACTTTTCTTACCGACGTCAAAAAGATAAAAATAAGACTTAACATATGGCAACAAAACGATAAGGGAAATTACCACAATATTCCAATAAATGAATTTAATTGTATTATCCAAAGTTTAATAATAATTTATGATCAAATCATGCAATAAATAACAAGTTTTAATATAATAAATGACAATATATTTATACTTCTCACCTATTAATTTTTTTTTTAAACCAAATCCCTACTTTTATTTTAAACCTCATTATTGTAGTTACCCTGAAAACCCATAAGAAAAATTAAGTATATAACAAATAGAATTTTAGAATGTAGGAATTAATCATAATACTATGAAATACTTGTGATGTGATGGGTTAATTTTATAATTCTTTAAAAAAATAGAATTTTAAAATCATCATACCCTGTTTGATTTTTTTTTTTCCGGTTTCTTATTGTTCCTTTTGCATGAGTTGTGCGATAGGTTGTACTATAAAATTATCTTAATAATTTTATTTGGTTTTGATTATTAGTCATTGTGATTGATTTTTGGTGATTAATAAAATTAATTTTTTTTTGGTAAAAAAAATCATAATAACTTGTGGAATACTCTAGTTATGTGCATTAAATTATACCATTTACCATTACACACACAAATATATATATATATCATTTTTTTCCATGGCCACCGTGTGAAAGGCTTCGTCAATCTCTGCATTATTACATCGTCAATTTCTAAGCCCATTCATTTTCTTTCACACTGGCTTTATCCGCCACGAGAGCGACACTTCATTGCAAAATTTAAAAAAGAAGATAAATATAAATAGACTTTGAAATGTTGGTGGAGTTGAGTCTTCGTTCCAAATATACAAGTGATACAGGACCGGGGAGGGGAAAAGGGGAAGAGGGAGAAAGAGAGTATATAGGGGGGAGAATAGCAAGAAGGAGGGAGAAATCAGACGAATAAAAGGAAAAAAGAATTAAAAGAAGAGAAAACTCAATATTATTCAATTAATCAAAATGTACAAAGCAATTGAGTTGATGTGTTATTTATAGGCCCCAACCTAACCCTAGAAATTAATAACAAAACATTCTATAAATTTAAAATTAAATGCAAATGATAAAAGATGACAATCAATCAACATTAAATCTAAATATTCCCTCATAATCATAGATAGAGTAGGGAATTAGAGTCGGCCCGTTTAGGCCATACTCCCTAATTTCTCTAAATTTTTCAGGCTCGACCCTCGAAAGGTCGGGTCGCGGGCCTGAGGCCCGTTTAACTTTTTTTTTTTTTGTAAAATACAATATTAATTTTAACACCAATATAATTCCCTTACTCAAAAACATAAAAAGTCATATCTAATTATTTAAATAACTACATCGACAATAATAAATACTCTAAAGGTCTTAAACTTAAGTTCACAGATCATACAACATAAGCTTTTTTCTTCATCAATCTTCATCACTATCTCTAATTTCAAGAATAGTTGAATTTGACTGAGTTTTATTAGGAATTGGCTCAGAAAGCTCTGCTTTAACGAGGTGAAAAATATCAAGTATTTCATCCGTAACACCACCACCACAATCATCATTTTCAGTCTTTGGCAAAGTTGGACATGAAAATTGTTTTCAGTAGTAGTCACATGATTTATAATTAGAAGTAAGAAGATGTTTAAATGTTATTAATGTAATAAATAAAATGATAGAATAAAGGTTTACATTCATTCTCCAATTTTACTGTTCGACACCTAAGTTTGTCGGATATGAGCCAGCCCGCGGGTCATGGGTTTGTCGGATATGAGCCAGCCCGCGGGTCATGGGTCGACCCATGGGTCACAGTTGTAACATCCTAAATTTTATTTTTGTGCCTTAATTATAATTAAGAAAGAATTATTTGTAATTTAAAATAATAATAATAATAATAATAAAAAATATATAATAATAAAAAATAAATAAATAATAAAATAATAATAGTGGAGGGAGAATGCGGAGGAATATGTCATTGTCGGCCATTTTTGTATAATAATAATATTATTATTATTATATTATAATAATATATTATATAATTTTATATTTTTAGTGGAGAATAATTATATTATAATATATTATATTATAATATAATAATATATTTTATTTTATTATATGATGAGTGGGAGGCAACCGGCTGAAATTCTGCTTAATGGAGAGAAAAAAATATTTATATTATATTATATTAATATATTATATTATATAATATAATTGGAGACGGATGAAGCAGCGTGTGTAGAAGGGAGGGGTTATAAATACCCCCTCCTTCCCTTCGTTTCTTCACATCACAGTGAAGAGTGAAGAGGCGAGGGAGCAGATACAGCTGAGTTCTGTTGAGATAATTTAGGTAACGAAAATCTCTTCTTTTCAATAAATTTCCTTCATGAAAGTTGTTCTATATATTTTTATCTTTCTAATAATGTTAATTTTATTCTTATCAGAAGAAATTTTAAAGTTAGTATTTAGAAAAGTACTGAATTTCGGCAATATAAGTTTATAGTAATGTAAAAAGATTTTAACTAATAACTTTACATAGATTGTATTTTTGATTTGGTTATTTAATTATTTTATAATGAATTGTTATAGAAATAGATTTAACAACTGTTATTTTTTTGAACTGTTGAATTAGTTAAAATATTTATTAAATAATTTATTTGAGTTATTGGGAATAATATTAATACTTTCAATGATTTATATTTTTAAAAGAATGTATGATTTATTAAATAGAAATTTCATGTAAGAAATATAAAATTGGGGATTTTATAAATAATTTATATTTAACTTTAAATTATGATTTAAAGTAATTATTTAGTTATGAAAAATTTAAAATTAAAGTAACAACAAATACTCAAGATTAGAGTATAAAATTATAATTTTTTGGGTAATTAATCCAAAATCTTTAATGTAAATTAATTATATAAATTTTGTCTACATTACTGTGTAGATTGGTGTGTGTGACCCAAAACTTTGAATTGTACTCTTGGCTCTTAAAGTTTTCAAGATCTAGCTTGGAGTTGAGGTAACCGGGGTTAATTTATTTTATATGCACTTTATGGACTGTAAGGTATTTTTGAAACCTTACTTTCTTTTATAATATTTATATGTGCTTTTGAAAGATCATGCATATATTTGAATATTTATATGTATCAGTGAAGTAGAGTATTTTCCAACATATGTGTATGGGTTGTGATTATGATTGAGATTATTGATATTGAGATGATTATGAGTATGTGAATTGTTATTGTTGTGATGGGTTGCTGATAAAAGAAATATACATTATACTGATGGTATAGTATTATGTTATGGGATATATTGGGTTGTGTGGAAGAGATGCGGTTGATGTGTGCCCATCGGCTCTCTCACTCTTGGCCCAGAGATGGAGTTGAGTGTTTTGGGCGGACACCTTTCTGTTACGGTATATTTGGTGGTGACATGGAAGGGGACAGTGATCTTGATGTAACTAGCTAACCTTTGGTCGGGTATACTAGCACTGAAAGGCTGTACCAGTCTTGAGGAAATAAGGGGGAGCAGGATGGCGAGTGGGGACGGTTTCAGCTATTGAAAATATTTGTATTATTTTATTAATGAAATTTTAATATGACTGTTGATAAACCTGCTTCTCTGACTTACATTCCTTTCTTGTATATTTTATAAATTGATTCTGGTTACGGGGACTTAAAGTCTCACCCCGTGGAGTTAATATTTTTTCAGGCGAGACCTCTTATCGGAATAGTGGTTCAGGAAAGCAGGCAGAGGCATAAGCGTTAGTAGCTTTGTATGCCACTGGAACTTTTGGGAATTACAATGTTTGTATATTGCCATAATAGGATCATCATATTATGACATATTCAAATTTTATTTTGAATATTTATCTTGGTAACTGTTTGTGTAAGATACTTGTGCTGGAGTTACAATATGAAAGAGTGCGGATTAGTGGACTGGGTTATAACCCTTGTGATAATTGTGCCCTTAGCCTTTTGTGGATTTTTTGGGTGATGTTGTGCTCTGGATCCTAAAGTGTTAATTTGGAATTTGTGATATAAAGTTTTTGAAAAAAAAATTGTCTATAACCATGGTTATTTGTTTAATAATTGTTAATTAAGTTAAAAGCTTTGTTTAGTAGAAATGGTTGTTTCAACAGATATGTTTAATATATTTTCACTTTATTCAAATAATTCAAGTTAAAATAATATATTATTAATTTTGGTCTTTAAAAAGTAGTTTGTATGTGGCAAACAACATAACAAGTTTAATATTAAAATTGGAAAGAATAAGAATTAAAGGAGTGAAAATATGTATGTGTCTTGTGTTTGTCTTTATATAGCACATACAATAACTGAAAAT
>QFDD01001615.1:0-29591 GCA_006871305.1 Vachellia collinsii | reverse complement strand
GTGGAGCTAGGAAGGCCAAATCTCAACTCAAGGGGACTACATTTTATTATCGTGCATTTAATCCAAGATTAACTTTGAATTGCTCACTGTTTGAAATCAATTGCAATCTGTCCATTTTTATTGTTAAGAAAAAGAAAACCCTAAAAAGAATAGATTTAAATTCAGTTGTTTCATTGTTTTTCCAATCAGGTTTTCTACAAGGTTTCCTTTTTAACTTTGATTGCAACTTTAATCTATTTAAAAGCTTGACTCCTCACAAGAAACGACCTAGGTGTGCAACACTATACTACATTTTATTTTTATCACCTAGTATTTTGAAAGCCTATACGACTAAGGGCGATTTCATCGTTGTAATGAACAAGAAGAGGATTGTCTTCCTTTTCTCTTTCTTCTTTTCTTCTCAATATCTTTTTTTTTTTTTTGCCAACTTTCTTCTCAATATCATATCTACGTTCTTTGATCAAAAAAATGAATGTCCAAATCTAATATTATACTATTTTCTATTTTTTTTTATTTTTTGTATTGGAGTTAAAATCTATATTGATTAAATGTTAATTTTTTAAATCAAGGTTCAAAAAAACAGACCGGACATTGAACTGATCGAAGCAGTGGGTCAAGGGTTAATGGGTCAGATCGGGGTCAGACCGGCCATATTAAAATAATGACATTTAGTTGACAATATTAAAATACAATACTTTTAATAATGTTTAATTTCAAAATATTCATCTTTATCAGTTAAAATCTTTTAGTCACTATAATTAATAATAATTCATAATAAAAAAAATCATTAAAATTCATTCATCGATCATAAAACGCTAAGAATTAATCATAAAAAAACCATGTTTGTAGTAAAAAAAAAAAGAAAGGAAGGAAGAAACACTATCTAGTTCTTCTCTCTCTCACTAAATATTAATTAAAACAGTAAACCAAAAAAAGAGAAATTGCATTAAGGTCCCACACAGGAAAATTAATATCATAAATATCTCAAAAGTTGTTATTAGTAGCTCATTCACTTGTCAACGGTGCTTTTTTTACTTGTTATTAACAACATTTTGGGAACTTTCTAATATCAATTTTTTTCCTTGGGACCTTAATGTAATTTTTTTAAAAAAAAAAGCAAAGGAAGCATGTAAATTTTTTTTTTTTAAAAAAAAAAAGACCCGGTCAACCTGGTTTTTTTCAAAAATAAATGAGGCTATGTAGAGTTGTGAATCTCTTTTGCTTGCAATTAATAAATAAGACTTGTGGTTGAATGCATAAAAGAAAAGAAAAGTAAAGTGATGGGTCCAATCACTGTGTATCGAAATATCAGTATCTTTGTCTCTCTATGAAGAATTTCCCAAAGGATTGGTTGTTGCTTTTGGAATATTTTTTGAAGATAAGCTCCAGGTCTTAAAAAGTGGCCATGAACAAAGCAGCTTCCACAAACGTATTCTTGTTTTTGGAACCTTCTCTTGCTCGTTTTTAGGACCTTACAATGTTGTTTATGAAGGTCTTTAGCCAATTGTCATCTCTCAAAGAATTGATTCTTGAATTCTTCATGGCTTCAATGCTTAAACAACGGT
The DNA here is from genome assembly GCA_006871305.1 of Vachellia collinsii. NCBI lineage: Eukaryota > Viridiplantae > Streptophyta > Magnoliopsida > Fabales > Fabaceae > Vachellia > Vachellia collinsii. Next base: position 28,026 of record QFDD01001615.1, on the reverse strand, counting down.
CCCATGCGTTAGGATTGGTCATAAGCCTTGGTAGTACAATATGCACTTAGATTATTTGTATTTCCTCTCTTCTTAACATTGCTTCAAATGTATCCATAGCTTTAGGAATATTTATATCTTTTTTGATTGTATTGATGCTTTTAATCTATTACATTCAATCCAATCAGGTGATCTTTTTTAGGAAGATGAATGAAGCTAATTTATTGATAGATTCATTATTTTTCTCTAACTTATTTGCCTGACTTATTATAAATTAATATATAATTTAGTGAGTACTTCTTTTTGTTTCAAAAACCAAAGCTAAACTGCGGAAAAATGCTTGAAGATGAGTCCCTCCTTGCATGTTTCATAACAAATAATCTAATCACATATATGAACTTTCTATCATTTTTTTGTTTTGTTTAATAAACCAAAGCTAAGATGGAGAAATCAATAACCCACCATTGAAACTAGCAATTAAAAATGTTTGTATCAATTTTCTGTGGATTTCCATTCCATAATTGCAGATAGAAGTGTGTAATTGGGAATCAGATTCTTATGAGGTAATGGCATCCTTGTCATTGGTGATTTGTCATTGTTTTGCAGCCATGTTACAATCGCTTGGTAATCATAAGTATACCATCAGCAGAAACATAAGGATTATCCATCACATCCTGCACCAATCACAGTGCAGTATTCCGCTTCAAATATCATATAGAAAAAGCAGAGGAAAAGGAAGGATGAAACTCGGGGGGAAGTTATAATGAATGCAAGTTAATAAAAGCTTGTTTTGATTCTAAATGTAAGACATCAATCTACTTTATCTTATAAATTTTACAATTTTTTAACTAAAACCATGTCTACTAATTGTATATACTAGAGGTTTTCATCTGTCATAATTTCTTCATAAACATTTGTTGTTGGTGACATATGGGACAAATGATACATACGGAAAAGGAAATTGAGTATCCACTAATGCCCTTTTTTTTTTTGCTGTTACTTTGTTACTTGCTTTTGGCTTTTTCATTCAAAATGGTGTAGTTTGCATGTTCATTGTGTGTGTTGTGTGTGTGTGTTTTCTAGTATATATTAATGTTCTGCATTTACTGTAGCCATTTACAGTGTACATATAGTGAACCTTACAAATGAGGAAATGACACATGTACATAACAATGGAAAAATGGCTACAGGCATGTCATGTGCTTGAGGGTGTCTTGGCTTTTGAATATTTTTGTGAGTCTGAGGTGATATTTACACTAATTTTCCCCCGTGAGTTGAAATGGAAAGCAGTGACATTGAGACTCGAATGAAGCCAAAGCAATCGAGATGTGACAAGAGGCTTGGTGAGGATATCTGCTAGCTAATCTTTGGAGGAGAGAATGGCAATTCGAAGGGCTTTTGCTACAACTTGTTCTATGACAAAATGGTAGTCCAAAGCAATATGTTTAGCTCAAGAGTGAAAAACCGAGTTGGTTGCGAGACATGTTGCCCCCAAATTTTCACAATAGAGAGTAGGAGCCTCAAGAAGGTTAATCTGAAGTTCACTCAAGAGATGTTGAATCCACATTAATTTACTAGTGGCATTAGCAAGAGATTTATATTTATGCTCGGTGCTAGATCTGAAACAATTGGTTTCTTTTTAGAGCTCGAAGAGATGACATTGTAGCCAGCCAAAATAAACAAGGTAAACAGCATTGGATCTTGAGTCAACTAGGCAACCCCCCAGTCTAAGTCAGAGTATACTTGAATAGAGTTAGTTTTAAGAGAGGATGCACTAGAAAACAGACGAATAGAATCAATTTTTTTTTTATATGAAGACCAAAATGGAAGGAACCACAAAGGTAATGAAGGATCCTTTTGACAGTACTCCAATAGTGTTCTATAGGATTATGCATAAATTGACAGAATCGCTTGACACAGAAGGATAAGTTAGGTTGTGTGAAGGATAAATATTGGAGGCTGCCAACAATACTTCTGTACAAACTTGGATCAAAGAATTGAGGGCCAGTTAGGTGAACTTTGGTATTGGCAGCCATAGGAGAGGGCACGGAATTGGCATGCAACATATTTGTTTTCGCAAAAAATCCAATATATATTTTTGTTGTGTGAGGATAGTGCCATTTGGTAGTTTGTGAACTTGAACACCCAAAAAATAATTTATAGAGCCTAGGTCTTTAACTAGAAAATAGGTGGATAAAATATGGAGGAGGGCAAAGAGAGCAGTATTAGATGACCCAGTTAAAATAATATCGTCAATATAAATTAGAACATATATGTGGCATCCATGACAAGTGGAGATAAATAGAGATGGATTAGACCTAGAAGTAAAGAAACCAAGTTGAAGAAGTTTAAAGCTTAGACAGGAAAGATATGCTCTCGGAGCTTGTTTAAGAACGTAGAGAGAACGATTTAGTTTGTAGACATAGGTAGGAAATTCACGATAAGTAAAGCCAGGATGTTGATTCATATAGACATTCTCTTCAAGTGAGACATGGAGGAAAGCATTTCGAATGTCTATCTATCTAAGAGGTCAGTTGCAGGAGACAGCAACCGAAGGAATTAGGCCAACAGTGGTAGGCTTGACTACAGGAGAAAATGTCTTATAGTAGTCTATACCAGCCTGTTGATGAAAACCCTTTGCCATAAGTCGAGCTTTGTAGCAATCAATGGCACCCATAGGAGTGTATATAATGCAGAAGATCCATTTGCAACCGACAATATTTGGAGAAGGGTGACGAGGAACAATGCTCCATGTATTAGTGCTAATGAGAGTTTAAAATTCGTTAGCCATGGCTTTTCGCCATTCAGGGTGCTTGAGAGCTTCAAAAACAAAGGAGGGGACATAGTCGGAGGAAAGATAGGCAGTGAGAGCTTTTGGTAGGGGCCATCAGATGGTACCATCAGTGAATATGCCAAGTCTAAAGATGTATGCATGAGATCTGGTCACCATGGGATGAGTATATGCAAGAGGATTATTTGAGGTAGGGGGTGATGGTGTAGTAATGGATGAGGCAGGGGAGGATAATGCTCAGAGAATTGATTATAGGAGCGGGTAGGTTGGAGTTGAGAGTATCAGGAGAAATGATGGGTTGGGTTGGTGAAGATGGGCTTGCAAGAGATGATGAAGTTATGGGGTAGAGGAAGAAATAGGTGGTTTAGGTATTTATGAAGGTAGGCCAGGAAATGATGGGCTAAGAGGTAAAATAGGAAGTATGGTTAAATTAGATAGGTTGGGTTGTGGTGAGTTGGGTATTTTAGAAAATAGGAAGTGGGCTTCATAAAAAACATCTCTTGAAATATATATGCATCCTGTTTGAATATTTAAACAAAGGTTACCAAGATGATTAGTAGTATATCCAAGAAATACACATAAGGCATACCTAGGTTCAAGTTTATTTTTCGTGTAAGGTCGTAAATTGGGTCAGTAAGCAAAATCAAAAACCTTTAAAAAATGATAATTGGGTTTTGTGTGAAAGGGGAGTTCAAAGGGATTGATATTATTGAGAGTAGGACTTGGGAGGTGATTTAGAAGGTAAGTAGCAGTAAAGAGGACATATGACCAATAAGTTCTAGGAACATAAGCATGAGAGAGAAGATTGAGACCAGCTTTGACTATGGAGCGGTGGTGATGTTCCACTGTACCATTTTTTATGTGTGTGTGGACATGTGATACAATGGTGTTATGAAGGGGTCAAAACTTCCCCCCAATTAGATTGGAAGGAACATATTTTACCCTGAAATAAGGTTTCAACAAGATTGCAAAAGGAAAGAAAAGTGGAAAATACTTCATCCTTAGTTTTGATAGGAAATATCCAGATAAAATAAGAAAAATCATATACAAAGCTCACATAATAACAAAAACCATCAATTGAAACAACTGGAGATGGACCTCATACATCACAAAAAATTAAATGGAAAGGTGATGTGGAACGATGTGGAGATAGAGGAGAAGGTAGTTGGTGGCTTTTGGAGATGCGACATGCTGAACAGTGAACACTATGAGAAAGATGAAGATAATGAAAGTGGTAGAAAGTTGGAGGAGATGACATGCTAGACTGTGCAGGAAGCAAGATGATCGAGACAATTGTGCCATTGATAGAAGGGAGCACGTACACCTAGACTTGCAGTAATGGAAGAAGAGGACGAACAAAGACTATGAATCATATATAGGTTATTGTGGTAGGGTCCATGAAGAAGTGTGGCTTTGATGTTGGCATCCTTCACAGAAAAAGAATGAGCTTAAGATACAAAACAAAATTGAGAAACAGATAATAAGATTTTAGTAAATTGGGAAACATGAAGGAGTTTGAAGAGAAGATATTTGCCAGTAGATTGGTGTATTTGCTAGGTAATGGGGTTTTAATTGCTGGAACGTTGAGAATAGGTGTGGTCCTGAAAATAATTCTTCCTTCCTCCACGATTGTATGTACGACCACCTCTTATACCTTGACCAAAGCCTCCTCAAGTAAAGTTTCCTTTACTGTTAAATTGTCCTCCACTGCCCCTAAAAAATGTTTGACCACCATGGCCTCATCGTACAATGGTGTGGGGAGCAAACCAGCATAAGTGGTGATTGTGGTTGCAATGATTTGGGTCATTGGAGCACTGTGAATCTGATTTTGGTGTGCCTTGTAGGTGAGAATATGGTAGAGAACTTCTTCAGGGGTGAGAGTTTCTCGTGTTGTGGTGAGAGAAGTTACTATAGAATCAAAATCAAAGCCAAGGCCACCAAGGAGATAAATATTAAAGTCCATATTAGATATGGGATTTCCTGTAGTAGCTAAGGAATCGGTAAGGAGAACACCTCGTTGGTAATATTTTGAAATATATTCTCCACCTTTTTTCAGATGAGTGATTTCTTAATGGAGTTGAAGATGCTTGGCCTGGGATTGTTGAGAGAAAAGAATATCAAGAGCATACCACATGGCTCTCGACATTTTGTGCCGCATAACTTGAGCAATAGGTTTTTCTGAAAGAGAGGAGATGAGAAGAGAAAGAACAAGCTGATCCTGTTCAAACCATTTGATGCAGGAAAGATTGGAAGAGCCATTAGATAGTTTGGTTGGAGGTGGGCGATTCGAGCCATCAATATAATAAAATAATCACTACCCATATAGATATAGAAGCATCCGAGCCATCCATATTAGATAGTTTTTAGGCTTGAGCTTTACTGAGATGAAATGGGAGACATTTGAGGGATAGGAGGAAGGGGGAGGTGTAGGTGTAGTTTCGGTCATGGCAATAGAGGAAAGGGAGATGGTGGGCCAAAAAAAAAAGGAATGGGAGATAGGACTCTTTGGTGGACTTGTCATTTTTTACCTTTATGGAGCTTTGATACCATTATAGTAAATGCAATAAAATAATGAGAGAAATAGAGGAAGCGTGTATGTGTGAACGTTCTGCATTTTTCACACACACACAGAGTAGTCATTTACAGTGTATACATAGTGAACCTTACAAATGAGGAAATGACAAGTGTACATTTATGGAATCATCTATTAAAGCCAGTTGTCTATAACAAAGGAAAAACAGCTACAAGTATGTATATATATACAGTAGCCCTTTACAATGTATATATATAGTGAACCTTACATATGGAAAAATAATTAAATAATAAAGGCATCTACTCGTTCTCTCTCTCTCTCTCTCCGCTCGTGAGTCTCTTCTCCTTCTTGGAGCCTCTTCTCTGGCAATGAGGGTTTGGGATTCTGGCACCTATATCTCTAGCACTTGCTTGAGGGGAGGTCGTCCGACTTTGGGGTGTTTTTCTAGGATTTCGTTTTTCTATCCTTTTGTTTTAGTTTTGTGTGTGGCTGCCATGATCTATGCGGAGTGGGTCATGGAAAGAGTGATTGGAGTGTTGAAGGAGACCAAAGTTTCAACAAGGGTGTGGAAGGGAAGTCGAAGGCTAGGGGGAGATTCAATCCTGGTGACGATCCCTATCGAACCCGAGCAAAGCAGATCGACGATGGTGAGCTCCTCGGTGTTTCTTGGACCTCTCACTCTGGCTTTAATTTTGATGTGGGTCGATGGAGAGCACTAATCAGCATCTGATCTGGTATGGTCTTTGGGCTCTTCTCCTTTAATCTGGTCTGGATGGGTTTGCACGCTGTTTTGGACTTGCAGATCTAGTGTTTTGGGGAAAGGATGGTGTTGGTGGTGCTAGTTATTACTCTAGAAGGCCTTTCTGTTTGTATTGTTGTCATTGCTACTCTGCTCCACACTTGTGTGTGGAATTTGGTTCTCTGCTCTTATGGTAGCAGACAATAAATTAAAAGGGATGAGACCTTTAGAGTGGTTCTTGGAATCCCCATCCTTTATCTCCGGCATTGTCCATGATGTTCTTTTGGTTTCTCTGGCGACAATGACGGCGGCAATGGCAGTGAAGCCCTCCTTCTTTGCTTTAGGGTTAGGGTTTTGGTTAGTGGTTTTGTTTGGTTTGGGCTTTTGTTTTTGGGCTTTAGTTCTTAAGCTTTGTTTGTTTTATTCTCTATATTTTAACTTTGCTTAATGAAGTTTATTTTTCTGGCAAAAAAAAAAAATATAGTGAACCTTGCAAATGAGGAAATGACATGTGTACTTATTATGGAATCATCTATTAAAGCCAGCTGTCTATAATAATGGAAAAATAGCTACAGGTATGTCACTTGCTTAGGGTGTCTTGGCTCTTGAATATTTTTGTGAGTCTAAGGTGATATTTACACTAACTCTGTGTGTGTGTGTGTGAACTTGTATAATGAATACCAAGTCAAAGTAACATTTCTCTGTTTTTTTTTTTTTTGTGAAGTCCAACCGATATTTCTACAAAACGAAAAGATGGTCCACATTTTTATTGCTTTTCATGTCCCAACCCGTATGTATATATGTTTGTAATGTAAAAAGACATTTGATTGCAAATAGTTGCACATTTGAACTGGTTTCCTTCCCATATTTTCATGGCATTTAGAATTTCCCTATGAAACTATATAAGAACTTTGTTAACACTGACATTTCTTGAATTTTAAGGATTAAATGTTGTTTTACCACTGTGGCACTTGCATGTTGTATTTGTTATTGAATTCATATTGCCGTGAATATTATTGTGATGAAGCTATACAGAGTTATGAATCTCTTTTGCTTGGGACTAATAGGACTCGTGGTTGAATGCAGAAAAGTAAATAATGGGTTGGGGGTGATCAATTCACTGTATATGGAAATATCAGTATCTTTGTCTCTCTCTAAAGAATTTCCAAAAATATTGGTTGTTGCTTTTGGAATGTTTGAAGATAAGTTCCATGTCCTCAAAATGGCCATTAACAGAGAAGCTTCCACAAAGATAGAGTCTCTGCCTGAATCAAGTCCATTGCCACCTGGCACCTTATTCCTGTTCACATCAGTAGATGTTAAAATATGGCAATTAGCTAAGGGTTTTTAGCCAATTGTCCTCTCTCTTAGAATTGATTCTTGAAGACTATTTGTGAACGACAAGAATGAGCAACAGTGTGTACAACTTTGTATTATGTATAGGAGGTTGTTGCCATTGTATATGCAAGCTTCTCCATATTATGCCTTTTCGGTAGTACTTTTGCAGGTTCTTATCCTTGGCTAATTAAAAAGTGACTTCCACCACTCTGATTCAGATATATGACTTATGATCACACTTATAACTGTTCTTCTTTGCATGTTTGCTTGAGAACTAGAATTTCCTGATAAAAATAAGAACTTCTTTAACAGTGGCATTTATATATATTGAATTCTTAAATGGTACTCTGTTATTCTTTCTTGTTAGGGGCAACAGCGATGAGCTTACTCTGTCACTGGAATTCCCAATCTAAAGCATTGTGAATGGAGTCACTGAATACGCTCTTTTGTTCCGAGGCTTGCAATGAAAATTTCTTATGGGGTAAGAACACTTATATTGGAAGGATTCAGTATAGTGATTCCCAGATGTTGGAGCTTATCAAGCAATTAACAAGACGAGTTGAACACCCCATCTATTGAATGTTGATTATCTATGAGTTAACAGTTACAAACAAAACCTATGCTTTTTTTTTAACAGAATTACTTGTTTGTTAGATATATTTATTTTTTGTCTTGATTTAAAACGGTATACAACTAAACTGTATAGTTGTCAACACCAACAATTTCTTAGTTCCAAATTGAAAGTTCTTAATGGGAACTATTTCATACCTGATTTACCTAAACAAAGTTCATGTTTTCTTCTTCAGACAATACACCACATGAATTTTCTTCTTCAGACAAGCAAGAAGGTGATGTGACTATGGACTGAGAAATTGGGATTTAAGGTTTTCTTGTTTTAGATGATTAAAATGTGATCTAACATGCGTGTTAGAGGACGAAAGTTTTGGTAGAAAATTGGAAATTTCTCTTTTAATATATCACTGTAAGCATATAACTTGACATAAAGTTTGATAATTCATGGTTTAAATTTTGATAGGCGCTTCAAAGACAAGAACTCCAAGATCTCAAGGTGGCACTTGCAGCTAAAACTCCATCACCAAATAAGGAGGCTCTTAGCGTCAATAGTTGCAACATCTGCTGCTATAGTAACTTTATTTATTTATTTATTGTGATTTTCTTTTGCATTCATGTAACTTTTAGATTTTATCTTTTTATAGATCTGTTTTTGGCACATGACTATATATGTTGCACTATTATGACAGAGATGCTAGACAGTTCAAGAACAAGCACAAAATAAAGCTAAATGGAAAACTTCTGGTTCAGCACCTAAGTCAGAAAATATACTACTTTCTTGATTTTATTCTGAACTAAAGGGTTATGAACCGTTGCGAGGTTATAAGCGGGATTGAACCCGTGACTTCTCACTTACATGGGAGCTGTCCTACCACTAAGCTACAAGGCTATTGGTGCTACCTGTGAGAGTAATTCTAAGCAAAGTCTACCTATAAGAGCAAGTCAGCTTCTCAACCTGTTGGGTGGGCTGGTTTTTAACTGTATGGCAAGCTATGACTATGAGTTTCATGATGAATGCAATATATGTTTCAAAGAAGTATGCTTGTTCTTGACATGAGTTAAGAATTACTACTAATATATTTATTTTATTTTTATGAGTCATCAGTTTATCCTTAATTTCTTTGGATTGTTCTCTTCCTTACCGAAAATGTTCTCGACTTAAATGAATTTTTAGGAGCCCCGCGGCCCCGGGGGGGGTGGGGGGTTTGTCAGCTAAAATTTCATCTTGAAACAGTCTTATCTTCATTCTAAAGCTTCCATCTCATCAGATAAAATAAAAAAGACTAAAAGGGGAAAAAAAGAAAAGTCAACAACAAGATAAGAATGCAAGCTCACAAGATTGGAATTTAGATTTAAATCTTAATCTCCTGACTTTAAAGATTTTCAGGAGATTCTTTCGGTAAATGAATCATCATCATAAATTTAACATTTGTATTTATTTATGTTCATAATAATACTTTTATAAAATATCTAATATATATGAATCATGGATATCTTTTTAATCTAAAGTTGAATATGAGATTTTAAGAAGGAAATGAGAAAAAGGTAAATAAATGTAGTAATAAACTTGTATAGAAAGCCGAGGTGTATTTCCTCACAAAATCATTTCATTTTAGTACTCTATAACATAGTATACAATATATTTTAATTTCCTTTAATATAAATATTAAACTATCAACCAATCAATAAATCAATCATCAACTTATTTCTCTAAAGCTTGTATTTACAATTTGATTGATCCTTTATTATTTTTCTAATTAATCCAAGTCAACTACTCTAATCACAATTATTAATTATTTCTCTTTCTAAATTTATAATGGTTAACAATCTCTATCTTTAAAATTAATCATCAACTTATTTCTCTAAAACTTGTATTCACAACTTGATTGGTCCTTTATTCTTTTTCTAATTGGTCCAACTCTATTACTCTAATCAAAACTCTTCTCATATACTTACCTCATAGATCGTAAATTATATTTGAAAAATAGTTTCTATAACTAATCTAAACAGCCACAATATTTCAAATGTAAATGAAATATTCATAAATATACCAGTCATAGCACAATAAAACATATTTACTAAAACATAAATTTAAGATTATTGCTTGCCAAAAAAAAGTACAGATTGCTATTTTTTTAAATAAAATTCAACAACTGGTTTGCAATTTAGGAGTCTGAGCTAACTCAGGTTAGAATTTATTAAAAGAACATTGCTTTTTTCTGCAACTTCTTGGATTGAAGTTCGATCTTTTCTTTCACTGCGAACATTCGTATTCTATTATCAAATTTGAATTTATTGCTATTAATTCTACAAAACCAAATCCTCTCCGTAAAGAATGCATCAAATTAGTCTACAAAAGTACTATGGCCATTAACGCAGCCAACATTACATATAGTTGTACATCCCAAAAGCAAAGACATGAGTTCATATAAAACCCATTAGTATTTATCGTGTAATTAAACACAAACCAGTACATTTAAATCAGGGAATTGATTCGGCGAAGATAAATCAATATTTCACCCCTTTCTTCCAGAAGGCTTGAGTTTAATTTCTGATTTTAGCTTGCTTTCTCTTCATCACCAGGGGATATGAAAGAAGCTCAAGAGTGTGCTTCTTTCTCTTTTCTTTTATCCCCTTATCGTGGGTTTTTGGTTCCAATAGTCCGAAAATCCATTCCGTAATCCGAGTAAGTTGGATTCATGAGATGTTTCTGAACTTTTGCTTGAGTGACCCATCTTTAGCTGCACCAAGAATTTCTCCTTTGGCGATCAAAGTGTGCTCGTTGATTATGGACATGTATTTCGAGAAGGTAGAATCATCTTTCAGATTTTCATGAGACGTCAGAAAAGAAAATAAGTTCCCATAGAAAAGGGTGGGAAGCACCCTTCCCATGTAGTATAAGGAAAAATTTCGAGCCGTCGTCGGAAATTGGGTTACTAGAAAATTGTGCTGCCAAACGCATCAAGCAATGGAAAATGTGTGATTTCCCGTTTCCGTCATTGGATTTTCTCAGTACCAAACGGGCCATGAGGTATATGTTATTGAATTCATATTGTAGTGAATGTTATTGTGATGAAGTTATATAGAGTTATGAATCTCTTTTGCTTGGGACTAACAAATAGGATTTGTGGTTCAATGCATAAAAGAAAAGTAAAGTAATGGGGTTGGGGGTGATTCAATCACTGAATATGGAAATAGAGTATCTTTGTCTCTTTGTGAAAGAATTTCCCGGGATTGGTTGTTGCTTGTGGAATATTGTTTGAAGATAAGTTCCAGGTCTCTTCAAACAAAAGGTTTTTGTTTTTGGAACCTTCTCTTGCTTTTGTTTTTGGGACCTCACAATGTTGGGTTATGAAGGTCTTCATCCATTGTTCTTTCTCAAAGAATTGATTCTTGAATATTCTTTGTGGCTTCAATGCTTAAACAGCAGTCCCATGTGTTAGGATGATCATGAGCCTTGGTAATGCAATATGCACTTGGATTATTTGTATTCACTCTCTTCTTAACATTGCTTCAAAGTTTATGGGCTATCTATAGCTTTAGGAGTATTTACATCTTTTTCTAATTGTATTGATGCTATTAATCTACTAGATTCAATCCTTAGTAAAAGAGTCAACTGATTTTATTTAGAAAGATTAATTAAATTAATTTATTGATAGATTCATTATTTTTCTTTAACTAATTTATCTTATTTATAAACCGATACATAATCTAATAATATATATATATATGTCAGATTATATGTTATAATTAAATTATTTAGCATACACACTTTCCTTAAGGCTTTTTTGAGTGTCTCATTGTGAGATTAATTCTTTTTAAAAAGTACAAGTGCGTAGTTAATGACAAAAGAGACATAAATACGTATATGGATGGTTGAAAATTTAGGCCATTCGATTTGGGAAGATGACTAGAGATTAAGTTTACGTCATGAGTCTACAGTATATGGACAAAAATTTGTTGATAAACAACTATAATATATATTTTTTTCACACAACGGAAAAGTTATAAATTCAAATTTTTTTAACAAAATTATATTCTATAATAAAATCATAACGGGTCGCATCCAGCATTTCAAGTTTTTTTTTCTGTGCATCCCACGTTTTAATGTCTTTTAGGCTGTAATTAGCATTGTAAAATAAAATTTCAGATGCGCCTAACATTTTAAAGTACTTGTTTATATATCCAATACTGTGAACTATTTTTTTTAGTGTACGTCCAAAATTTTAAAATAATTTTTCTTTGTGTTATTAGGTTATGATGCTGAAGACTAGACGTCAGACAAGTCCATTGATAGTCCCACCAACATGATTCCTTCATAAACGACGGTGACTTGTGGCCTTGTATGGGACGGAGTGTTTGTTTGGTAAACTAATAAAATCATGGTTTTCAAAAAGCTGTTAACAAATATGCCTAAAAAAACAGAATAGCTTCTGGGTCTAAAATCATGGTTCTAAAAAGTGGTAAATAAATATACTTAGATTCTTAAGAATAGCTTTTAACCCACAAAATCATGGTTTGGGGGTGGAAACCATGGTTTTCCAAAAACTATTCTTTCCAACTTTTTCAAAAGCCATTCTCCATAATATATTCTCTAAAAATAACTTTTACGTGAATCAAGACAGAAGTTATTCTCCAAAAGCTAATCCAAACATACTCGAAGAGACATATAGAGAAAGCAAATTGAGTATCCAATAATAGCCTTTTTATTATTTCCTAATCACAAGTTTTCCACTACATGCATAGGGTTGAAAATGCGGACTAATTTGTGGGTTGCGGGTCAACCCATCTCAACCCGTGAGTTGGGAAGAAACCACTCTTAGTGAGTTGGGATTATCTTAACTTGAGCCCTTCAAAACTTTTTTTAAAAGAATATTTTAAAATACAATTAAAAACTTTCCAAAAAATAAAAAATAATATTATCTTGATACCTCTCTTTATGGTTTAAATAATATCAATATTAATGTTTTATCGTAATTTTAAATATAGTATTATAAAAATTAATATGAAGAAATACAATACTTTATGATATTGAATGCACGTAAAAAAATAATTCAAGTTGGATGCATTTTAACTTAAAATAGAAGTGTCATCATGTTAACTCAAGTTGGATGCTGAGTAAATTTATTTTATTTTACTTGTTAATATTTTATTTTCCGAGATGATTTTCTGACGCAATCTGTGAAACCATCGCAAGCAACTGCAATTAGTCCACTCAGCTCAACGTCATATGTTTCAGTGGTCACGATCGACATAAGTTTTAAGAAACAGCATGTTTTCTTTTTTGTTTTTATTGTGGGCAACTGGAACATCATATAACAGCATTTTTTTTAATATGTGGAATCAGAATTGTTGCTGCAACACGAGTTTTCTTATTTTAAGCTGCAAATTTAGTTTGATAAACGGTCCTTGTCCCTCATAGTTAAAATAAGGGGCATATGTATTGTGACTTGTGAATGAAACCTGCATATAAGGGTTACATGTAAACAGATCACAAAATAGATTTGAGTTCAGTTTTATGAAAATAAAATAAATACATTTATGATTGACTTTCAGTGCCATAAAATCAACCCTATCGAACCAAGTCGGATTCGAGAGCAATCAGCTGAATTAACTTATATTAAGTGATTTTACACAATACGAAATAAAGTACGAGAGGAGTTTTATTTAGATTTGTATAAAAGTGTTTTTAAGTTAACTATGAATGTTTGACAAACACCTTTTATTGTTTTTTATTTTAAAAATTTATTTTTAAAAAAATTTTATAAAACAGTTTAGAAACAAGAAATAAATAGACCTTTAAATTTTGAATCAAGTGATTCTTTTAGAAGCCAGCCATATTATGGAGTAAGGGAATATTTACTTGGATTATTTTTCAAATTAAGAAAACAAAACGACATGAGAAAACAAAAGACATTAACTTATGAATTATTTATAATTTTCAAGTTATTCTAATATATAATTCTTGATACCAGACTGGTCCATTGATGCCATCTTTTGAAAATTTGTTGATGATGTTTGAAGGGGGTCCCACCAAACCGTGATTTCTGGGGACATGCGAGTAGATCTAGGAATTCAGATTGGCCCTTCACCGGCCCCGTTCAAGTCCGAGTACTAAATTCCCTATGAATTCTGTGGGACGGCCTACGGGCATAAGGTAAAGCAATATTTTTAACATCAATACAATATTCTTACTCTAAAATATAGAAAGTCAGATCTAATTATCTAAACAATAACATCAACAGTAGTAAATACTGAAAGTGTTTCCAATTATCAAGCTTTTCAGGATTGGTTTTTCCAAATAAGTTTCAAGCTCAAACTTGTCCATAAGAGCATGATCTATAAGAGCATTAATATCTTGATAGTCTTGCATCATTATAAAACTAACTTTAAATAACACTAAAAAGATAAAAAGAACAAATTTAATTTATAACAAATCAATAATGACTTATAAATAAGATATATGTTTTAAAAGTATCATCTAACACAGTAAGATCTCAGCTCTCCATTTCCCTCCAGAATCATGTACTCATAATCTATTAACATTATTTTTTAGATTAATTAGAGGTGGAACTCAATTTTTGTTTTATGGGCAGGGGGTGCTCAACTTTTCATTGTCAATATATTCATGATATTGCAACTGCATACATGCCCGGGAGGAGAAGAGTGGAAAAAGAAGTGGCTCCATTATTGATAGCATAGGAAAATAGTGAAATTCATGATGGATAAACAAGCATATCTTATGGTCCTGACAACACTTTAAAAAAAAAAAGAAAAAAGGAAATGAAGCCCAGCTCTATGAAAACGGATAGAAGGCAGAAGCCCATAGGAGGTCTATCACTTGTCCAGTTATCCTTAAATGTTAAATGTTAAAAAAAAAATTATGACAAACTTAAATGGGTTGACCCTTTTAATCTCTTGGTCTATCAAACCTAATCTTTTTAAGTTTTTATACTTCTAAGAGCTCAAAATCAAAAGTACGACATTTATATCAAACGATTTTGGGACCGATCCAACGGATCCAGTCCGAATTCTTAGTTCTACACGTGGGCCAAAGGGACACATGTAGAAAGCAAAATATTGAGTATCCAACAATGCCCTTTTTATTATTTCCTAATCACATGTTTTCCCACTACATGCATTTTCATTTTCCTTGCATTAAAATTTCTCATGTATAATCAAATTTTATAAGAAAAAAATTAATCTCTTAGTCCTTCGAGTTTTAACTCAGTCCTTTAATTATGATTCAATACGATCTATTTCCTAAATTTTTACTCACTTATGACTTAATCCCTAATTTTTAATTTTATATTATTATCATTGATTTATCTTATTAAAAAAATTATAAAATAATCCCATGGGGCACTCAGTTGGCAATAATTTTGGCCCTGTTTGCATTATCGTTACAATAAATTACATTGAAAAAATAGTTTTTACTACTAATTCAAATATGCATTTTAAAGGTGTTATTAATATGTTTATTAAGTGAGATAACTAAGTGATAATAATATAAAAACTAAAAAGATAAGGATTGAGTCATGGGTAAGTTAAAATTTTAGGGACTGAAATTATTGTTGCAGAATTTATTTGTAAATGAATTAAAAATTGAAAAGACCAAAATATTAATCACCTTTAAGTGACCAAATTAACCCTACGATTTATGCCTGGAAGCATGAGTTGGTCCTTGATTAGGTTGTCCTACATCGTTCTGTGCTATCTTTAATGTTGAATTCTAAAAATGCCCTCACATCATAGGAAGCATAAGAACATGGAAAGTTACTATCTTGTCTCGAAATTATGAGCATCAGAGAGAGAGATGAAATACAACAAGCAACTTTAGAATGAGTTGAAAATTAGAATCAATTTAAAAATAGTTAAATAGAAGGGTAAACACAAAAATATTGTTTAGTTTCAAGATAATTTTGTTATTTCAGTTTAAAGCTACTTGTATCATAGAATCGTATGAAATAGATTTTAAGAATGGGTTAATACAATTTTTTGTTTTTTAAATTCACCCTTATTTTGGTTTTGATTATTCAAATGGTAAAATTGTCAAGACATTTATTAAATTATAAAGATAAATGTTTTAAATTAAATGAAATATAAAAACTAAAACCAATAGTTATAAATTTGAGGAACTAAAATTAAAATAGAAGAAAATTTGTGGGACCAAAAATTGCATGGATAAGAACAACCATTGCTTTGCAAATTTTATATTGATTATATTGTGGAGATAAATATGATACTAGTTTTTTTTTAAATTAAAGCTGTGAATAAATTTATAAAAATTAGTTGTTCCACTATTTTTTTAAAAAAATAAAGAGCCCAAATATAAATTGTTTAAATTTAGGTGTCTTAGGGTTTAAATGTAATTTGCAAGGTAAATAAAGTGCATTTGGAATTTCAGACACTAAAATTATGAGGGACTTCTTGGTTGCTTCTTCTTCCTTCCGTGATGCATCATAACGCTGAGTTTTCATAGAAGAGGAGAGGAAAGTGGTATGAGCTGCACTTCAATCAAAAAAGTGCTTCGTTGCGTTGTTTTGCTGAGTTGTTTTGTTGGGTTATCTGTTCAAATTGCTTTGCAAATGTAATTTACGATCTACGAGATAAATATATAGAAAAAGTTTTATTTTAATTAATATAAACGTATTTTTCAAACATTACTGCAAACAGGGCTAAATAAATATGAATCAATCAAAAAAACACTTTTAAGCAAATCGAAACAAAATTCTTTCGAAATACGTATCTCAAATTAATCACATTTTAAAAAAACTAGGATCTGTTCCTCAAGCTTGTGAAAGGGCAAACCACGTCAGATTTCTGGTTAGACTTAAGTGCAAAGCAATATGGATGTTTTTTTTTTTTTGGGTGATAAGGAATATGAATGATTTGAATCATCTCTCTTGTCCCCTGCACAACTTTGGAACTTTGTATCAAACTTCACAAAGTCTCCTATTTCACACTTTAGGCTAGATAGTTAGATGATGAGAATTTGAGTAGGAGTTTGTTTCTTGGATTCCTTTATTATTGTTTGGAAAAAAAAAACCAATATCTTGAAAGAATCTAGTGTTTATTTGGGCAAATCTCACATCACTTACACACCTAGCAAATTGACAGTTATGCTTTATATTAACCTAATGATAATTTATAACTATCCTTATAAGTTGTGCATGTTAAGAGCTTTTTTATATAAAAAATTTAAATGGGTTGGATCCCTGAGATTATCATGATCAAGATATACCTATTAGTTCAGATATCATTTACAGATATACATATAAATCGGTCACCAATAATATTCTTACATTGGTAACATGATTTGAACTTACACTTTTGTAAGTTGTGAGCTAATTTCTTATCAACTAATTGAAGAGAAAATTTTAAAGAAATTAATACATATTTTTTATAAATAATAAATATAACTAGTTTCCTTAATTTTGCTTGTTTGCAAATGCGTGAACGATAGCTTCATCTATCCAGTGCTTACTCTATAAAATTTCCCACAAAAACTTTCATTTTCACTTGATGTTTATTGATGTCGTGTCTGATTAAATCATTGATAGATTTAATTGCAAGCAACTCCTCTAACACGATTTGAATTAGAAAATATTGTAGATAGATTTGAATTTACAAATATTTTGTTAATATTTTGTTAGTAGATTGCAAATACGTGGAAAAGAAGAGGAAAGAAAAGGGATATGAGCTTCACTGAAGTCAAAAAAATGCTCCCCAAAATTCAAAAGATGTCGGCCACTTGCTATGTTTGTGCATCTCGCAACATTATTGCGCTGTGTTGAATTATTTGGCCAACAAATAGATTAGTTGTACCATTTATTTTTTCAACCGAATTTATGATTTACGATTTACGAATTAAATATATATTCATGAAGAGTTTTATCTTCATTTAAGTAAAGTTAAAAATAGGAGTAGTTGCCATTGGGAGCCAAAAGAATCCGTACATGTTGTTCATATTTCTTTAAAACAAAATAGTTTAAATATATGGTATGTTTGAGAATAACTTTTTTAAGTGATTTTACGCAATGTAAGATATGCATGTAAGAGAAGTTTTGTCTCGACTTACGTAAAAGTGGTTTTTAAGTAATTGCCAAACAAACCCTAAAGAAAAACAGAGAGAAACACAATCAAGCTTGGAAAAGTAATCATACATGGAATCTAAACCATTTTTGTGAAGTAAGATTATAAAGGGCATGGTGATATGATATAATGTAATGCTGACCGATACGTAAATTGAAGGAGGAGGGATTGGCATTGTCTTATAATAAATAATACTCAAGCACCGTTCCAGACAGAAAAGATGCCAGAGAATAAGAGAGGGAAAAAGATGACAGATGTATGCAATTAATTTAGGATAAAAATGGCAAAAAGTGCATTAAAACTTTAGACAAAAAAAATTGTTATTTGTATAAAGGACAAAATCCATGAGAGATAATATTGCTTAAAATAGGATTGGATAAAGTATCTAGGAAATGAATTCCTCCAATTATGCCTTATTTATAAGTGGCAAATAAGAGAGAGAATTAATAGTGAAAAAAAATATGAATGAGAATGTATGGAAAACAAAAGATAAGGAAAAAGAATATAATTAATTAATTATAAAATAGGTAAAAATATATTTAATGTTGAGGCGATACCAAATAGAATCGTACGAAAAGGATTTAAAATTTGGAATCTCTTATTACCTAGCTATCAACTGAATGACAGTAAGAATTATGAATATTTTCTTTTTTAGAGGATATCTCAGTACTTTCTCTAACGTTACAAGACTTTTATTTATAATGTAAACTGCATCGAAACAAAATGGTATCAGTTGTGATTGCCTTTCACACTTTAGTATTAATTGTAGCCGATGAAAAGTTAATGCCAAGGCGTGGGCTTGTTGGACAATTTTTTTTTTTTTAAAAAAAAACGCAAAAGACGCGTCAGCTGTTAGTCAAAATTCATGTACCATTCACAAGATATTATTGTTATTATTATTATTATTTTGGTGAAACATTCACAAGATATTATTTGGCCGAAGAGCTGTTAGCCTTCATTCACTTGCATTGGTATTAGGCGCAAATTTCTGCTTGCGATCACCCCTCACTCTTCTTCATCACTCTGTTCTTCGTATCATGGCAGAACTTGTTGGCGGTGCTGTTTTGTCTTCTTTCCTTCAGGTGGCTTTTGAAAGGTTGACTTCTCTTGAAACTTCTCCTTACTTCCAAAGAAGAGGATTGAACGAGGCTCTGGTGAGAAAGTTGAGGGTCATGTTGATATCCATCGATAGAGTCATTGATGATGCCGAGCATAGGCAGTTCAGTGATTCAAACGTTAGAGCCTGGCTTTGTGAGCTCAAATCTGCTATGTACGACGCTGAGGATGTCTTGGATGAGGTTAACTATCATGTCGACAAGCGCATGATGGAGGCTGAAGCTGAAGCTGAAACTCAAACTTGTGTTGCTTGTAAGCAGGTATGGAAACTCTTCTCTGCTTCTACTAGTTCATTTGATCGACGAATTGAATCAAGGGTGAAAGAAGTCCTTGAAAGCCTAGAATTTCTTGCGAACAGAAAGAATGATCTGGGATTAGAACAGAGTAGAGGTGTTGCTGTTGGATCTGTCACAAATTTGCCAACAACTTCTTTGGTGGATGAAGATGGAATATTTGGCAGGGATAAGGATCAAGAGAATATCATTAGTAAGTTGCTAAATGACAAACACTTCTCTGTGATCCCTATTGTGGGTATGGGTGGGTTGGGTAAGACCACCCTTGCGCAGCTTGTATATAATGACGAAATGATTAAGAGTAAATTTGACCTCAAAGTTTGGGTATGCGTTTCTGATGACTTTGATGTTTTGAGATTAACAAAAGTAATTTTCAGGAAAATCAAGGGATCTGATGATTGTGATAAAGAAGATCTAGATACACTTCATAATAAGTTGAAGGATGAGTTGTCCGGGAAGAAATTCCTCATTGTTCTTGATGATGTTTGGTGTGATGATTATACAGCATGGGAAACTCTTCTAGCTCCTTTCAATTTTGGGGCTGCAGGAAGCAAAATTCTTGTCACTTCGCGCCACGAGAGTGTTGCTCTGGCTGTCCCCTCTGACTCTAATGATATATGTGCCCCAAATCTACTGTCAGATGAAGATGGTTGGCGGTTATTTAAAAAATATGCATTTCGCAACTCTTGTCCTCAAACAAGTTCTGGTCTTGAAGAGATTGGAAAAAGGATTGTTGAAAGGTGCAAAGGTTTGCCTTTGGCCTTGAAAACAATTGGAAGTCTCTTGTACGGGAAATCATCTTGGGAGGAATGGAATAGGATCTTGACAAGTGAGTTATGGGGAATTTCATGTAAGAATATTCTTCCTGCTTTGATGTTGAGCTATCATCATCTCCCTTCTCATCTCAAGCGATGCTTTGCTTATTGTTCATTATTCCCGAAGGATTATGAGTTTGACAAGGAGGAATTGGTTTTATTGTGGATGGCACAAGATTTCTTACAAGCCTCTGATCAGTTACCTATTGAAGAAGTAGGCAATGAAGCTTTCCAGGAGCTTTTGTCAAGGTCTTTTTTTCAGAAATCTTCTGTATATGACACACATTTTGTTATGCATGACATTGTAAATGATCTGGCAATTTTTGTATCTGGAGAGTTTAGTTTCAAGCAAGAAGTGAAAGATATTTCAGAAAAAACCCATCATTTATCCTTCTTAAGCCATGACTTGCAAGAATCAAGTCAATTTGCAAGAATCAAGTCAATTTGAATGTTTGCATGAAATTAAAAAATTGCGGTCATTCTTGGCTCTCCATCCTCCTCCTTGGTCATATTCTGGTTTGGGATCGGGCGATATAATATTTAATCAATTATGTAAGTGCAAATACTTACGATCTTTATCTTGGCCTACCAATGTTGGACTTACAGAGATACCTGATTGTATAAAAAATCTCATACACCTTCGGTATCTTCATCTATTTCGTTGTGGAATTAAGAGACTTCCGGAGTCATGTCTTCTCTATAATCTGCAAACATTGAAGTTGGCCAATTGCTTCCCTATTGTTGAATTGCCTATTGGTTTGTATAAATTAAAAAATCTGCGTCACTTAGACTTGCGATACACTAAGTTGAGAAAGATTCCACCAAATTTGGGAGAATTGAAAAATCTTCAAGTTCTTGTGGAATCATTTTATGTGGGCAAATGCAATGAACTAAACATCAAACAACTAGGTGAACTCAATCTTCAGATAATCCCAATAATTGTATCCTTCGGGTTCATAACAAACTTTTCAAACATACATGGTTTATTTACTTCAAAACCAGAACCAAGTATAACTTTCCTGCTTGGTTTGTTCATTGGTGGTCATACTTTGGTCCTGTACCAGAAATTCTTCCGCCAATTGTTTTACAGGCTTTTGAAGTTTTTAAACAAAAATTCAATATTAGTGAGAGTCCTTTTCCTATGACTCTTCACTATTTTTCAAATTTATCTGTGGCCTGGATTTTTTCTTGGAGCTACAGATTCTCTCCTAAAGGTGAAGGTCATTATGCCTTCATTCCGCCGGTTCTCCAACGTCTCCCTTCTGTCAAATGGTGGCTCAAGTTCGACACAAAACGAGTCGATTCTGATGCTGTCAACAGGTGGTTCAAAAACAATCCGCATCACCTCTGCCAGACGGAGCAAAGTAAATTCCTCAATCAGAAGTCAAGGGTTCAGTCTCTTCTTGCGAGAAATTTGTGCAGATCCAGAATGAACCAGAATTAACTCATAGTACTCTCGGGTTTTTCGGAAATCATGAGGCCTGAAGTACCAACCAGAAGGGAAGACATTCAGGGCAACTTGATTAGGATTTTGATGGAATTGTTCGGATTCAATTTGAACAAGACCACGGACCTCATTCTCCTTATGAAAATAAGGTGCTTCGGTAGGTTGTTTTTGGACTTGAACAACTGCTTTTGAAGAGGATGCAGCTGTAGTGGACAGTTTGCCAGCACGAGTGGTTTGGGAAGGGTCAAACTGTGCATCATATTGGAGTTTAGACATTTGTTGTAGAGGAACAGGAGAATGTTCACCTACAATTTGTGAAAAGGATTTGTCAGGGATAGTTTTGAGAGCAAACCTATTGGCATACGATTCAACAGTTTGCTTGTCAGAAGGAGCTTTTTGGATCAATGATCCACTTGGAGTTGACGACTTTAAAGGAGTCGAGGACGAAGTTTGTTGAACTTGGGGTTGATTAACAGATCCTTGAGTTTGGGATCCAAATTGTTGGAGAAGTTGTTGCATCATCTCTTGCATTTGCTGAGATGAAATTGTTTGGTTTTGAGCATCTTGAGGAATGCTCGAAGGATTTGAGGTTACACTCTTTGGATCTGGGTCTTTCTTTTTCCTCGGCATAATTGGGAAGACTAAGGGTTTCCCTGCAGAAATTCTCGAGTAAGAAAGTCCGGAAGAGAGTTTGAAGAACCTTTTATAAATTCAATTTGAAAATCAAAAATACTTAGAATTGCCTGCCAACGGGCAAAAATCTGTTTTGATGCAAGATTTTTAACATCTTTTTGTAAAACGTCTTTTGCCGATTTACAATCAATGCGAATTAAAAATCTTTGGTTTAAAAGATCAGATTGAAATTTTGAAATACATAAAACAATAGCTAAAATTTCTTTTTTGATGGTAGAATAGTTCTGTTGAGCACTATTCCAATGTTTTGAAGTAAATGCAATGATTTGTTCCTTATTGTTGATTCTCTGTTTGAGAATGCCACCATAACCTATGTCAGAGGCATCAGTCTCAACAATTTTGAACGCTGTTGGATCAGGAAGACTAAGACAAGGAAGCGTCTTAACCTGCAATTTGATTTGTTTGACAATATTGGTATGAACATCTGTCCAAGGAGGAGGATTATCCTTTAGACGTTCATGAAGAGGTTTAAGGAAGTTACTTAGATGAGGAATAAAATCCGCAACATAATTTAAACATCCTAAAAACCTTTGAAGTTGTGTTTTGTCAATTATTTGATCAGGAAATTTGTCAGCGAATTGTATTGCACGTTCGATTGGTGTAATGGATCCCTGAGATATCCAGTGACCAAGAAATCTAATTTTTGTTTGAAATAAACTAATTTTAGGTTTTGAAATTACTAAACCATTGTTTTCAGAAATACGAATAAATTTTTCAATGTGTTGAAAATGTTGGTCAACTGAATTTGAGTAAATAAGCACATCATCAATATAGACAATGATATATTTACTACAAGGATTAAAAATATCATTCATAATCCTTTGGAATTCAGAAGGAGCATTTTTCAAACCGAAAGGCATAACATTCCACTCATACTGTCCAAAAGGAACAGTGAAAGCAGTTTTATACCTATCTTTGTCAGAAATCTGTATTTGCCAAAAACCTGACTTCATATCAAATTTTGAAAATATTTTTGCAGAATATAAACGTTTTAATAAATCAGATTTATTTGGTATGGGATATCTGATCCATTGCAAAGCTTCGTTTAAAGGCTTATAATTTATTACTAATCTAGGTGCACCACGTTCAATCTCGGCGTTTTTATTTACATAAAAAGCAGCACAAGACCATGGGCTTCTAGATTTACGAATTAAACATTTATCCAATAAATCTTGAATTTCCTTTTTACAGGTTTCAAGAATTTCTGGACTCATTTGAATTGGACGTGCTTTGGTTGGAATTAATTTATCATTGAAAGTAGGTTCGTAAGGTAAATCAACAATGTATTTCTTACGATCCCAAAAAGCATTTGGTAAATTTGAAGTAATTCGTTGGATTATTGAATCAAGAATGTCTTGGATTCTTTGTTTAATATTTTGTTGACACAATTGTGTTTCTATCTGTTTAAAAGAAATATCATCCTTTAGAAAATTAATTTGCTTAGTTTTTGAAGAAAGAAGGTTTAATTCCTTGACTCTGGGTCTCAAGGCAAAAGGAAATAAAATAGTTTTTCCCAGATGTTGAGTAGAAATTCCATTGTCATCAGTAACATATGGAAATAATAATCTGGCGAATGGAGCACCAAGAATTATTTGAGTTCCCATATTTTTTACTAAAATAAATGGAGTTTCTAAACGTAAACCTTGGTTTTCAACAACAACATTTGAAATTTTATACTTGACATCCAGTGCTGAACGGTTAACACCACTGAATCTCTCAACAGTTTTTTCGAAATATTTTGTAGGGATGATTCCTTCATTAAAACAGTTAGAATCAGCTCCAGTGTCAAATAAGACAGATTGTTCTAAAACAAACTCATTGTTTATAATAATTTTTGCATAAACATAAAATTTTTGAAGAGTCATTTTTGTGATTAAGTTTAAAAATGGTTCTGAAATATTATCAATTTCAGGAGTTAAATTTTCATTTTGATTAGAGGTTTCTCCTAAAGTTTGGGCTCTAAAGTTTTTCTCTTGAATGTTAGAGATAACAGTAGATTGCACTTGTTGTTGTAATTTTATGATTTGTATTTCAGATTTAATATTTTGAATTTCAGTTTGAAGGTCTTGAATAGTTATAGTTTTATTTGGAACTTTAAACTTATCAAGAATATTTTTTATATCAAATTTGTTAATTGGTACAACTGGTTTGGTGTTTGAAGATTCTGGATTTTGAATTAGAATTTCTTTTAATTTCAAAAGATATTCCTTTTTATCAGAATCAGAAAGTTTATTAATAAGTTCTAAACAAAAATCATGTTCGTTTGTTATTACGTTTATAGCAGAAGAAGAGGATTCTGGGATATCATCGTTTTGGATTTCGTTGATATCTTCAGAAGAATCTGTTTGAATTTCATTATCTGTTTCGGAGGTTTCTTCAATCAAAAGATTATTAATTTGTTCAATGATTGAATCATCTATGTTTCTTATTTTCTTCATTTTTCTAGTTACTCTACAATATTTAGAAATATGACCTGGTTTTCCACAGGTAAAACAAGTAAGTTTGGTTTTAGGTAAATCAACACTAGGTTTAGTGTGAAATTCACCTGAAAGTTTTCTAGGTGGAGTTGAACGTTTATAACGAATGTAATTAGAATTTTTATAAAAATCACTTTTAACCAGTTTATTAAACCTATTATGTTTTTTATGTTTTTTAGTTTGTTTGCAACCAGGTAAACCAAATTGTTCACAAAAAGTACCCAACTCTTTACGATTAACTGATTTTTCCTTAGCTAATTGATGTTGAAGTTTATCATCTTGACAAATTTTAAGAGCAGTTTTCTGAACATAAGAGATCAATTGTCCGTATGTCAGATTCTCGTAAGGAATATTGCCATCATTTTGGTTGCGAAATTTTTCTCTAACTTTATCACCTAATGAAGTAGGTAATCCAGCTAGGAATTTTTCTTTCCAAAAAGATTGATGAGCATCTTCCCTAGTAAGAACTCTGGATAGGAACGTATCTCTATACCATCTGAAATCAGATAGAGTTCTGCACTTAAGGTTTGACAAGAGTTCAGAGGTCATTATGCCTTCATTCCGCCGGTTCTCCAACGTCTCCCTTCTGTCAAATGGTGGCTCAAGTTCGACACAAAACGAGTCGATTCTGATGCTGTCAACAGGTGGTTCAAAAACAATCCGCATCACCTCTGCCAGACGGAGCAAAGTAAATTCCTCAATCAGAAGTCAAGGGTTCAGTCTCTTCTTGCGACATCAACAGACAGAACCAGTCTTCTCAACCAACTCTCTTCAATAATGCAAATCCTTCAACAGCAGGAGCAGACGTCGTCGTCTCAGCAGGCTTCCTCATCATCCACCGCCTCGGATAAGGATGAAGAAGAAGATGTACCTGATGTTAATTTAGATGATAATTAGGTTAAACTTTTACTTTTTTGTGTCGGCAGACACTGTTGCTTGTAAACTGTTGTAATAGTAGATTAACTGGAACTATTCAAACAGTTCAGGTTCCTAGGTTATTTTACTGTTCAAACCTTTCCTTTGTCTATTTAAGGTTGTAAACTTTCATTTCTTAGGCATCGGTTGCTGAGGCAATCACTAGTCTTAGAGAGAGAAAGGTTCCCTTCTCCGACAAAGCCTTCCTTCCTCCTTTCTTTGTAAGTGTTTATGTTTATGAAATAAAATTGTTTTAGTTCTTCAAGTTTTTTCTCCTTTCTTTCTTTTACTTCTGCATAGCATATCCTTGCCTCCTCTGATGAACTGATTGGCTGGTTCAACCGCCTAGTTCATTCCAGAGCATCCCACTCTGCATAATTTTTATATTTTACATCATCATGTTCTGAGAGTCCTGCTCTCCCTCTTCTTCACTCCGCTCCTCCCTTCTTTCCTGTTCCGCCAGCCCCTCCGGGCACCCCTCCGCCTTTTTGGTATCAGAATGTGGTTGATGCGATGGATGCACTAAAAGCCAATTTCAAAGAAAAAAAGAACCTTTATGAATTAATCTTTGAATGGAATGGATACAATAACGATGACTCTCGGCATGAAAGGGATGTGCTGGAGAAGCTCCAACCTCACCCAAACTTAAAGAAACTATCCATCCACAACTACGGCGGTACATGGTTTCCAGATTGGTTTGCTGATAAATCTGTATTGTCCAACATAGTGTCCCTCCGATTGGTAAGTTGCAAGTATTGTTTTGCATTGCCATCATTGGGACTTCTGCCGTCTCTCAAATCGCTATTCATTCAAAAGTTGGATGCCATTGTGACTGTTGGTGCTGAATTTTTTGGAGGTAGTTCTTGTACTGGTCCTTTTGGATCTCTTGTAATATTGGAGCTTGCGCGAATGGTGAATTGGGAAGAATGGGATTGTAGGACTGTTTCAAGGGCCTTCCCATGCCTTAAAGATCTTCATATAATTGACTGTCCGAAGCTGAGAGGGAATTTGCCCCAACAACTTCCTTCTTTAGAAGATCTTGTTATTGAAAATAGCCCACAACTTGTTGCTTTTGTGCTGTGGGCTCCAAAAATTCTGAGTTTGATTCTTAGAGACTATGGAAATGAAGTAGAGTTCCCATTGAAGCAACCTCATGACTCACTTCGTGAAATACAATTAGAAAGAGGTTGTGGGTCTCTCCAGACCTTTGCATTGGATCTATTCCCTGCAATTGAGGAGTTGTCTCTTAGAGGGTGTAAGAATCTAGAAATGATTTCTATTTCAGAGCGGCACTATCATGTTCCAACAAGTCTTGCAGAGTTGAGAATTGAGTGTTCGAAGAAATGGGATTGTACGACTACTTCAAGAGCCTTCCCATGCCTTAAAGTTCTTTGTATAAGAGATTGTCCAAAGCTAAAAGGTTTGCCCCAACAACTTCCTTCCTTAGAAGTGCTTGTTATTGAAGATAGCCCACAACTTGTTGCTTTCGTGCTATGGGCTCCAAAAATTCAGAGTTTGATTCTTAGAGACTGTGGAAATGAAGCAAAGTTCCCATTGAAGCAACCTCATGACTCACTTCATGAAATAAAATTAGAAAGAAGTTGTGGGTCTCTTCAGACCTTTGAATTGGATCTATTCCCTGCAATTAAGGAGTTGTCTTTTAGAGGATGTAAGAATCTGGAAATGATTTATGTTTCAAAGGGGGGCAACCATGTTCCAACAAGTCTTACAAAGTTGAGAATTGAGGAGTGTCCGAAATTCATATCATTATCGGAACGTATCAACATTCTTGCTCCGTCTTGTAGGGCTCTAGATATAATTGATTGTCCACAAATGGAATCATTTCCAAAGGGGGTTTTGCCATCAAAGCTGATGTGGCTCTCTATCGAGCAATGCCCAAAACTATTTGCATGTCGAACAAAATGGGATTTGCATAATCTTGATTGTCTATTTTCATTGGTCATTTCAGGTGATGAAGTGGTGGAGTGTCTACCTGAACCAGGACTGCTCCCAACTTCTCTTACTGAACTTTGGATCTCAAAATGCTCCAATCTTAGAATGTTGGACTACAATGCTCTTTGCCAAGCGCCTTCCCTCTATCGATTGTCTCTTGCGGATTGTCCCAGACTCCACTGCTTGCCCAAGGAGGGCCTCCCCAGTTTCCTTTCTTTCCTTCAGATTGATGGAGATTGTCCAGAGCTTAAACAAAGGTGCCAGAAACC
>QFDD01001614.1:0-29101 GCA_006871305.1 Vachellia collinsii | reverse complement strand
CAATTCCAACCCCAGATATACGCCTAGGGCTTTTCTCTCGCTAGATCCAAACCCTAAACGCCTAGGGTCATGAACGATCAATATTACCAAACTGTAGTACTGGTGAAGAGCAAAGCAGAAAGAGACAACCTACATTAGGCAAGAATGAATCAAACAGGGAAAACATTTCAATCAGAGATTTGTGAAAACCACCAGCGAACCTTGAACGCCTTAATTTTCAGGATAAATTAGTAATCCGTAGCTCCTGATACATGTATTAGATGCGTAATAGGGAAGACAAACACGCAAGAGATCTAAAATCTAAAAGAAAACTTAATGTGGCAATAAATAAAACTGGATCTATAGCACAGATGGTATGGCGAAAAATGAGAGTGGGAGGCTGGATTCGAGAGAATTCAAGAAAGAAGGCGAAAAGTAAAAATGCGAAATGAGAGCAGAAAAAGAGGAGAGAATAGAGATGAGAGAAGATGACCTGAAGCGGAAGAGGAAGCTGAGAGCTCTGCAACTGGTGTTTCATTTAATATGGCTAAATTTAAATTTTTTAATTTAAAATAGAATTAATATGTTAACAATATTTTTTATTCTAGTAAATTAGTTGAAGTTTTGGCAAAAAAAAAAAAAAAAAGAATCAGTTAAAGTGACTTTCTATGAATAGTACGTAAATGTATGTAAGCTGTGACTTGGTAACAAGTTGTCATGCTTTGCTTTCATAATTGTGTCAAAACCAATCTCCCACTTTTTTATTGGCATGTGCTTCTCATTTATTCTCAGGTGGGATGCAAAAGAACTTCAAAAACTTCCAAAGTACATGAGGATTTGCTTCCAAGCACTCAACGACGTCCCCATTGAAACAGCTCACGAAATTGCTGGAGGAAACAACGTATACAGTCTTACCACACATTAAGAAAGCTGTAATATATAATTAATAACCACCACCTTCCTTTTTTCAATCTTAATTTTTCTGGACTATATACTTTAACTGAATTAAGGAGAGAATAAAAGGGGAAGTAATTAAACCCCATTATTATTTCTTAACATTCACTTTAGAGGGTCCAAATTCTCATATGCATATATTCTCTCCTATCCGCAGCATAAATTATTGATAGGAAAAAATTTGTATCCATAATAATATATACAAGTCACTTGGAGAATAAATTATGTTTTATTTGTCAACTTTGTAAATATAGTTAATGATAAATTGTGGCTGATTGTATTTTTCCCTCCTTGAAAGCCTTATTTAATATAGCTAAAGCTGATTTTTTTTTTTTTTCAATTTGGGACAGATTTAATCAGTTAAATATTATTTCTTGATTATGAGAAATTACTTGAAGCGAGTTATGGAACGGATAGAGTATATATATTGCTGAATTGGGATATATTATGGGCTTGTTTGGGAAGTAACAAAACCTAGGTTTCAAACCTTGGTTTCACAGAATCCGAGATATGTATGTGAGAGAGTTTTGTCTCGATTTGCGTAAAAGTGATTTTGAGAATTGATTGGCAAACAAGCCCTATATAACCTTAGTTTTTTTTTTTTTTTTTAACGGTGGAAAGACTTCTGCGAATCTTTATTATATGTGGAAGCGAAATGGTATAAAGAGGGTTCCATACCATATTTGCAAGAATATCTGAACAACGCTTGGATTTCATCTTCAGGACCATTGATTCTATTGCATGCGTATTTTGCTACTTTGTATCAGCCAACACATGAGATTGACAATTTTGCTACTTTATCTTCAACGCATCTTTTATAATTCGTCTGTGCAATGATCTAGCAACCACAGCGGTTTCCTTTTTCAAAGAATTTGTCATTTGTTTTCAGGTAAATACAATTATTGCTCCTTACCGTTTGATCAAAAAATTTGGTTTCTAACCCCTATAATTTCATAAAAATTTAGTCTGAATTAATAACGTAAGTATTGAGATCAAAACTAAAACTCAAATAATCATTGTACTCACGTTAAACTTAGACTAAATCTTTATGAAACAATATAGACAAAAAATTATGATTTAAAACTACATGGATTTAAATCAAAATTTGATCAAACTACAATAATTGATAAATGATAATAGTATTAACCCTTTCTTTCTAACTTAAATTTATGTAGCCCTATAATTTTTCATCCTCTTTTTTACTAATAAAAATGATATAATATCCCCTTATTAAAACAGGCCGAAAGAGAGAGAGAGGTGAGGCAGCATCATCTATAGTGTGTTATATGAATCAAATGGATGTGAACGAGGAATCAGCAAGAAAGCACATTGAAGACATAATAAAGAGAGCATATGGAGAAAGATAAATGAAAACCGCTTCTTCACTCAATCGGATGCTTCAGAACAAGCATTTGTGAATCAAGCCATGAATGCTGCTCGTGTGGCTCATACTATTTATCAGAATGGTGATGGTTGTGGGATACAAGATGGAGACATCAAGGAACAAATATTATCGTTAGTTATTGAACCTTTTCTAGATATATGAATTTTGCTACTGGCCACACCAATGAAAGTTATATCCAGTGGTGGAAGGGGTTAATCTCTTACGACGTGGTAAAATAAAATTCAACTTTATTATATGAGAATGCTTATATTTAATACCCAGCTGTATTTTGAATATAATTACATTCAATAAGAGAAGATAACAGTAATACCTCAGCAAAAGGTAATGATTACTGATCGTGCTTATGTGTCTATAGCACAGTATTGTGGGGTGTATATTTTTCTATTGCTTGTATAATAACTTTAATGGAGAAATTTCTAGTTAATGCATATAACGTAGAAGTCCTATTATTATATTACTAAACATATTATTAATATATGCGCATATATTAATAATATGAAATTTGCAAGAATAGAATGGAATTGAAAGGAACGGAATAGAATAGAAAATTTGCATGAATGGAATGGAATGGAAAATTTTCAGATGTATTTGATACTATTGGAATAGAAAATGGTTTGATGGAAAAATTTATGTTTGGTAGATTGAAAATTATTATAGGAAAAGTTGGAAAGATATGCAAATTGTTATAAATATTATTATGGAGATGTTCATATCTTCTATTATCCCCGATTATGTATCCTCCTAATTATCTCATGTAATTTCTGATATTGTAAATCATTGTCTATAAATATAAGGCACCATATATGTATTATACACTCTGTAAATAATGAATAAGAGTTATTTCTTGTTGCTCCATAATTTTCTCTCCCTCTATCTTTTTTCTCTTAAATTCATAACACGTTATCAGTACAAAATTCTACCTAAAAGTTAGGTTCATAATTTACTTTACATCGCTTATTTACTTTCATTCTTTTATATATAGATTTATAATCTAAATCTTTCTATTTGTGATAATTTAAGTCTTTCGTTACTTTAAATTTTGTTCCCAAAGGCTTAGACCGGAAATTAAAAGGTTATTTGGAGTCTATGATTATGCATATGCTTTTAACTTGTTTTGATCTCATGTATTGAAAAAAAAAAAAAACTTTTATTGAAGGAAACCGTTGGATCAGAAAACTTTTCTGAGAAAAGATATAAGTTTCTAAAATTTATTTTTAATTTCATCTCCTTTTCTGCGAATCTTCAATCCCCTGTTCTGACTTCTGAGCCCTGTTCTAAGCATTTGTATTCTGGGTACCTGTATTGCTTCGTCTTTTCCCTGTAAACGTGTATGTATGCGTGGGTGGGTATTCATGATAGGGTTCCTTGAATATGAATCTGTGTATATTTATCTTCAAACAATTTATACTAGTATATACGTATATTTGTGAATCTGCTCAACTGAAATCTGGATGTGTGTGTATATTTAAATGGAGCATCTGAAAATCAAAATCGGACGGAAGGAGGATGAGAAAGATTTTTAAATCTGTGGATCTGTGATTTTGAATCTCTTTACGATTTTCATCTTGCTGTAGTTTTCCATAAATATGTGTATAGATCTGCATATATATATATCTATATCTATCTGTGTGTGTGTGTGTGTTTTTGTCGATCTGAGAGCTTGCCACTGGAATCAATGGCTTCTCGCCGGAGAAGAAAAAATATTTTCAAATTTTTGATGCTTCATAACTCGTTTTCATCCGTGTGCATATGTATGTGAATCTGTGATTGCTATATATACATATATATGTGCTTTCCTATCAGGAATAATGGCCTTCGGCCGGAAAAAGGGACGGCAGAAAAGTCCCCTTGTCATTGCCTGAGAAGACGATCTGGAGAAAAATTAAAGGCGTCGGCGGCTGGAAGAAGAAAGCAACCCGGGTCGCAAGCTGGGGTGAGTCGGGTAAGGACCCCCGACCTACGTGGGAGGATGCCAAAACGATGCCGTTTTGGCTTGAAGCTCCTCCATTTCCCCTAAACATAGCCGTTCTGGCGGCAGTGAAATGTAAAAAAAAAAACGGGGGCCGCGATTTTGGGCCAGCGTGCTTAGGCCCATTATTTAAAAAAAATGATGAAAGGGCCGGACAATTTGCACCATTTAAAAAAAAAAATCCATTCTTTGCAAGCGTTTTGGGCCATCATGATTTGGACCTGTTATAAAATATAAAAAAAAATTGGGGGTTTTTTTTTACCAACATACTACAAACAATAAAAAATTTTACCTAAATACTACACACACAAAATTATTTACCAATATGCTACATTTTGTCATTGGAACCCACGAACCCATTGACAAAATTCTGAACTCGTTCATTGTGTGAACGAGTTTAAAGTTATTCCCCCCACATATTATCTTCCCCTACCTGTCTCAGCGCCTCCCTCTCCTAAAAAAAGTTATTTTTTTAAATACTCTTGAATTGGCCCCCAAAAAAATAAAATAAATCATCTATAAATTATATATAATTAATCAATCATTTAATGTGGTATAAAATTACAATTGAAGCATGTATTACAACTTTTAATTTCTCATTTCTCAGTTGTAATACATGATTCAGTTGTAATTTTTTTAAAGTCTGTATTAGAAGGACAGTAAGTTTGGAGTTTCATATTGCATATATACTGAGGAAGGGAAAATTAAAATTATATTTAATCTTAATAATGGTCTTCCTAATCCACTCAAAAAAATAATGGTCTTCCTAACTGGCTCAAAAAAAAAAAAAACCCTTACAAATTATATGTAGTTAATCAATCATTTAATGTGGCATAAAATTTATCTTCCCACCACAAGTTGCCATGTATTAGATAGGGCTGAGCAAAAACTCGGTGGTCTGGTATGACCCGGTCCAACCCAAACAGACTCGACTTGGTATGGTCTGAAAAATGCTGGCTCGAAGCAAGACTGGACCAACCAAACCAAATCGGACTCTTCTGGTTGGACTCGACCAGGGACTAAGTCCTAAGACCAAGTGGTCTGGTCCAGTCTGACCCAAATTTTTTTTTTTAAAAAAAATAGCCTCCCCAAACACACTCTTGGACGCCTCACCAAACACACACTCCCTCTGCTCTCTCTATCCCAGCTTCGCAAGAAACCATAAGCATCACCAGGCGTTGTCGGTCTCTCCTTCTCACAAGCCAACAACAATGAAGATTAAAAACAAAGATAAAGCTCACCCTTCTCCGTCATCTTCTTCCTCCGATCACAGTGATGTTCTCCTTCTTCTTCCCTCTGCCATTCTCACCATTGCTTTCATCCTCTTCGTTGAAGGCCTGAGGTCCTTGCTTACTTGATTATCAGGTCCATGGATGCTTCCATTTTTCTGTAATATGAAAACATCGTCTAAGAAACTTTTCCTCACAATCCTTCTCTCTTTCACTGTGACATCTTCAATTGCAGAGAAGGAGATAGCTAATTATGTTGAAATGTAGTCTAGCCTAGGTCACATGGTGAGAGAGGATTGAGGGAGTGGGATGGCGTGGAAAGTGGAGAAGTGATGGGACTAAAGGAGGAGTGAGGAGAGGATAATATGAGATAGTGGGACCCATGTAAGGTAATGTGTGTGACCAAAAAATGTGGGAAAGGATAGGTGAAATTGTATAAAAGATGGAGAGAAAAAACAGAGAGAGAGAGAGAGAGATAGGGGGTCCTAGACTACCTGGACTGGTCCAAATAGTCTGCTAGACCAAGTCTGGTCTAGCCCGACCTCGGGTTGAGGCTGGATCGGACCAGACCTCGAGTTGCTTTATCCAGCCCGAGGCCTTCACCAGACCAGACCTCTGGTTGAGCTCCAACCCGGTTTGGTCTAGTCCTTGATCACCCCTAGTATTAGATACAGACTCTAAATAAGTTACAACTGAACTATAATACTAATACATAGCAATTTGTGGTGAGAAGATAAATTTTATGCCACATTAAATTATTGATTAGCTACATATAATTTGTAGTGGTTTATTTATTTATTTTTGGCCAGTTAGGAAGACCATTATTTTGCTTGAGTTGATTAGGAAAACCATTGTTAAAATTAAATATAAATTCTTAATTCCCCTTCCTCAGTGTATGTGCAATATCATGCTCTAAACTTACTTTCATTCTAATACAGACTCTAAAAAAAATTACAATTGAAGCATGTATTACAACTAAGGAAAGGGAAATTAAAAGTTTTAAAATATGCTTCAGTTGTAATTTTATGCCATATTAAATGATTGATTAATTACATATAATTTGTAGAGGGTTTATTTTATTTATTTGGGCCTAGTTTGGGAGTATTTAATTAAAAAAAACCTTTTTTTTAGGGGGCAAGTAGGGGGAGATAATATTTATGATCCTCATAAATGTGCACAGAAAATTCAAAATATAATTCATTCACAAAATTTAGCTAACCAAATACTTGAAGCATTTATTGACCCAAAGAGAGTGATAAAGTCACATATCTCGATGCTAAATGCTCCTATAAAAATCAATGTCGCAGAATGACAATCTATTATGAATGAATCTAAAACATGCCTGAATTGTGAAAGGCCCATCAGTTTAAATCATAAAAATCCTCACAAGAGAAAAGGTGCCAAGAATATAGATAGTAAAGTCGAGGTTGATCATGAAAATTTGTTTGCTCTAGAAGAGTCAACTCCTGAAGAGTTATTTTCTCTAGAAGAGATAGTTGTAGTCCCAGAAGAGACTAAGGTACTTGACACATTTGAAAATAATGAGATCTCAATAAAGTATGGAATCCGATGGGATTGAAACAAAATCAACATTGATGACATCATTGTTTATAAAATAGCAAGTGATGTAATAAATGATGATAAGGATCATGAGTCAATATCCATTGTTGAGTGCCAATAAAGAAAGGATTGGCCATATAGATGTAAACCATTAATACATAATTATTGTCATTGATAAACGAAAATTTTTAGGACATATGTAGTCCTTAAGCTTACAGACATAAAGCCAGTTGAATATAAAATGGGTATTTGTACGAAAGAGAAATGGAAAAGGCAAAATGATAAGATATATGACACACCTTTTAGTCTAGTGCTTTATACAAAGACTTACTATGGGTTGAGAAGAAATGCATCAATCAGTAGTGGAGATTATTACTTTTCATTATTTGATTAGCTCAATAGTAAATGAGGGGCTTGACTTATGCCTCATGGATGTCATGATTCCACATTCATATGGCACATTTGACAGTGATATTTATAGGAAAGTCCCTTAATGATTCAAGATGCCAGAAGAATCAAATGCAAGCTATTGAAAGCAGTATTAGATTCAGTTAGACAAGTCTTTGTATGGCTTGAAGCAATCAATGCGTATTTTAATGAAAATATGTGTAAGTTTGCTATGATTGTTGTTTATGTTGATGATATCAATATCATTGAAACTCCTGAAGAGCTTCAAATGGCAAATGATTGTTTGCAGAACGATTTTGAAATGAATGTCCTATAATAGTTTTTCTTAGATAAGTCACATTCATTATGAAATGATTGTGAGATATCTGCAGGTTGATAAAAACCTTTTTAGACCTCGAGAAATTAGCGAAGGAGATGAAAAAATACTCGATTCAGAAGTACCATACTTAAGTGCTATATGGGCACCAATGTATCTTGCTAATACCACATGTCCCCGGCATATCATTTGTATTTAATCTATTAGCAAGACATAGTTCTTCAACATGGCAAAGTAGTAGAATAGAGTTAAATATATTCTTCATTATCTCAGAGGCATTATAGGTATGAGGTTATTATACTCAGGTATATCTAAGCATGAACTAATCATTTACATAGATGCTGCTTATTACACTTGCTTACATGTGTAGGTACAACTATTGACCCTTGACGAGGAGTTGAAAGTATTATTTAGCAAATCCATTCTAGTGAAAATCTAGTAAATTTGTTCACTAAGTCACTTCATTCTACAAACATGTGATTTCACAAACTCAGAGAAATTAAATGATGTAGTCAAGAATGGGAGTCTATACACGCTGTACTCCTTTTCCTTTATCTAGGTTTTATCCCATTGGATTTTCCTAGAAAGGTTTTTAATGAGGCAGCATTGAAAAGTGTATCAATAAACTATGTGCCCTTTTTTTTCTACTAAGTTTTCGTCCCATTGGATTTTTCTTTGTTAGAGTTTTTTTTTAATGAGACAAATATTTAGTCATAGACATCCAAGGAGGAGTGTTATAAATATTATTATGTGGATGTCTATATCTCCCATTATTCCTAATTATGTATTCCTTTATTATCTCATGTAATCTCTGATATTATAAATCCTTGTCTATAAATATAAAACACCACATATGTACTATACACTCTAGAGATAATGAATAATAGTTATTTCCTATTGCTTCATAATTTTCTCTTTTCTTCTATCTTCTTCCTCTTAAATTCATAACGCAAATGACTATATTCCCCTCAAATGAGTATTTATTAATTAATTAGATAAATTATTGAATAAATAAATATAAAAATAAAATATTTTATTTAAATTAATAAAATAATATTATAGTATTAAAATAAAATATTATTAGATATTTTAAAAAATAGAAAAAACATAAATACTCCATGTAAATAAAAATAAGAAAAATTACTTTAGATACTAAATTACTAAAAACTAATAAATAAATACATAAATAAATAATACAAATGATAATATAAAGATTGTATTTTGTTAAAATATTGAATCAAATTCAAAAACACATGTTGGGAGTACTTCTCGGAAATGTAATTCATAAAAAAGTTAAAATATATAAGCATTATAGTTTACATAAATAAATATAAATATTCAATATAAATATAAAAATATAGATGTAGATATTTGATAGAGTGCCTACAGTTATAAGATAATATCATCATTCTTTCTTTTCCAGGAAAAGAAGTTAATAACCTGTAGGCCTTCTACCTCCATGTAGCATTGCTCCGTCAAGCTTTCATCCATTGCGGAAAATTCCCCACTACTGCCTCCCATAGATATATTAGGAATACATATTTATTTAAAATCATTTTAGATAGTTTCTATTTTATTATTAGCAATTTTTAAGAGATGGTTGAAATTCAAATTTGGGATTTGCTTCCATAATACCAATTTGAAATTTGGATTTTAAATGCAAACTCAAATTCAGCCAAAATGGAATTTGGATTCCAAATTTGAATTTGGCCATTGCTTTCATCGTGAAAATTCACATTTTGTTATCAAATTTGAATTTATCGCTATTAATTCCGCAAAACCATAAGTACTCTCCACGAGGAATGCATCATATCAGTACAAAATAGTGTTGCCATTAACTCAGCCAACATACATATAGTTGTGCATCCCAAAAGCAAAGAGATGAGCATAAATAAATTAATATTTGCCGAGCAATTAAACACAAGCCAGTACATTTGAATCGGGCTATTGATTCAGGAAAGATAAGTCAGTATTTCACACCTCCCATCTAGAAGGCTCGGGTTTGATTTCTGATTTTAGCTTACTTTCTCTTCATCATCAGGGGATATGTACCATACAAATTTGTAAAGATAATGAAGATTGTGCTTCTTTCTCTTTTCTTTTTTCCCCTTATCATGGGTTTTTGGTTCCAATAGTACGCAAATCCATTCTGTAATCTGAGTAAGTTGGATTCATGAGATGATCTAAACTTTTGCTTGAGTGACCCATCTTTAGCTGCACCAAGAATTTCTCCTTCACCAATCAAAGTGCACTCACTGATGATGGACTTGCATTTCGAGGGGCAGAGTTGTCTTTCAGATTTTTCTAAGGCGTTGAAAAATCAATTCCCGCAAAAAAGGGTGAGAAGCACCCTTCCCATGTACAAGGGAAAATTTCGGGCCACCGGAAATGGAGTTACTAGAAAACTGCGTTGCAAAACACATCAAGCAATGGAAAATGTGTGATTTTCAGTTTCCATCACTGGATTTTCCCTGTACCAAATGGGCCATATAGCAATTTAAAAATTATATGATAGAAGGTTCATTTTGTGCATTGATTGTTATTATATTTTTATTATTTATTAATCAGGAGTCAAAGAGCCATGATTAAAATTATATTGCCAAGTCTAAATGTAGCTGGCAAAAAATCAAATGCAGATATTCTTCCAATACAACTGTGCTTAGCGATTGCTTTATAGGCTTAGAGGCTAACTTCAGGTTCGGATTAACCCACTTTGACGTTTCTTTTTTTATCCCAATAACAACCTTGATGCTTACCTTTAATTTTTTTTAAAAAAAAGAAAAGGTGTGCTTAATTATTGAAAGCCGTCCAAGTGATAAGAGTAGGGCCTTTGAACAATAGGCCTTGTTTGGGATTTGGATCATAGTACAGTCAATTAAAGCCACTTTTCAACCGCGAAAAACATACTTTTGGCTTATTTTTGTTTTTTTTTTACATATTTGGCATCATTTTGACTTCATTTTGAATATGCAAAAAGTCAAATAAAACAAAAGTTATTTTTACCATTTCTAATCTAAACACACCCTATCTAGTTTTCGAGTTTGTTGGGCTCTTGATGAGTGGGTCTTGTAGTCAAACTTCCTTTTGCCTTTACACTCAAGGGCTTTAGTTCGCGGGAACCTTTGCACAATTTCATTACCTTTTGGAAGGCCTATGCCTCATATAAACCATCTAAGAAAGACTGGCCCTTTGCACATGAGTCCAAGCATAAGGTTAGAATTCTAACTCTTTGATAGTTGGTTAGAATATTAATGTACATATTTTTACAGTTTCACTCTTTTAAAATAAATTTGAACTAGATTACAGGACAACTAGCTAAATTTTTTTTGTTGGAAAAACAATCCACAATTTTTAGCCCTTTTGTTTTCTAAGCTTTGGTATCTTTTGAGATAATCTATTTGAAGCACTATTAGTACTAAATTTGAGCACCACTTTCAACCAGGATTCGAATATTGATTTGTCACATCATAAGGAATAACTGCTTCTGCTAAACCCAACCCCCTCCTATCATAAATGTAAGATCTTTTTACCTAATTTGATTATATTAAGAAAATTAGTTAAGTTAGTTAATATGACATGTTTTTTTTGTCTAAAATACCCTAATTATCTTCCTAAGTTCCCTCCTTCTCTCTTAATTATTATTGAATGAGCATAAATAAGGTTAATTTTTAAAATGGATAAATGTGCAAATTTAGCAATGAAGTTATTGATCAGGAGCACATAACACATTTAACTTTTGAATTGTACAAATTTAGTAATAATCAATTGGCAAGGTGTAAATTTAGCAACAATCAATTAATAACGGTGTACATTTAGCAATGTTTTAATTCTTCCTTAACTCTGTTAACTACCTGCTATGTTTTACTATTTTTAGGGTCTAAGGCTTTATTTTAGGATCATTTATGTAATCAAAACTACTCCTTTTATTTAACTTCTTCTATGAAAGTTGCTTTAAATAATTTTATCCTTCTTGTGGCAATCAAAAGTACTCCTTTTCCCCCCTTTCTTACTCCTTTTCGCTTTTAAAAAAAAATTAAATAAAAATGAGTAGTTTTGATTACCATTACAAAGAAAAAATTATTTAAAGCAACTTTTATGAAGGAAATTAAGCAAAAAAGTAGTTTTGATTACTTAAATGATCACAAAATAAAGCTTGTGACCCTGAAAATGGTAAAATATGCCAGCTGATTAACGGAGTTAAGGAAGAGTTAACTACATTTCTAAATTTACACCCTTATTAATTAATTATTACTAAATTTACACCATTCAAAAGTTAATTATGTTGGGTGCTCTTGGCCAATAACTTCGTTGCTAAATTTGCGTACTTTTAAAAAATTATAAAGAAATCACATATTTAGAACTAAGGTTAACTCCTCAATTAGGTTTTTACATTAAAGACAAGAGAAGTACAATAATTATTGAAGAAGAACATAAAAAGGGAAAATGGCACAAAAAGATTTTGGAAATTAACAAATGACATATATGTATGAGAAGATTCAATAATGAAAGAAAAGGAACCATAACTCAAAATGGGATTTTGAGATTTAAGGAAATGAACGAAACAATATTGAAAAGACTAAAATGCCCCTAAACTATTTTAAAACTTTCTAAACCACCTCACCAAATCTCTTGCCTGTGCCGGCCACCAACCTTTAGCATCGGAGTCCCCTCCGGTTGCCTGGTGAGCTCATTCCCAACTTTTGTTAACAAAATTGCACTTTCAGCATATTCACAAGTTTCATCAATGGCATCACTGACATTTTACTAGCTATTACCATCTTTCCTTTGCCAAGTAACAAACCCACATTTTCTGCTCATTCACAACTTTTATATAGGCATTATCAACATTTCATTAGCTAGTACCAATTTTACTTTATCGAGTAAGAAATCTACACTTTCGAGTCATTAATGAAAGTTGGTAATAGCTAGTTCTGTGTTGATGTGCCTATACAAAACTAGTCAATGAACTAAAATTGTATATTTATTACTTGATAAAAAAATGTAAGTAATAATTAATGAAATATTGATAATTCATATATAAAACTTATGAATGGGCTAAAAGTATAAGTTTATTATATAGTAAAGGAAAGTTGGTAATATCAAATGAAATATGAAGAACGTTTTAACAAAATTTTTAATGGTGGGGCAAAATTGCTCAATTTTAAAATTTTCGAATCCAAAATGTCCCCTGACAACATCCATATGCCTAGTGCATATTCATAGAAATTTCCGGATTATTTTTTTTCTTTTAGCTTAAAATATAGTATTCAAAAACTAGAGTTCAACCAACAAATTGTTGGTTGAGATAGTAAACGACTTCATTCTTGTAAGTAAAAGAACTCATGTTCTAATTTTGAGGAGAGCATTTAGTTAGGAAAAGCAAAAACATTTACACTCTTAAGCCTTGAAAGCGATTAACGTTAAATCTAAAATGGTAAAGAAGTCACAAAAAGTAGTAAAGTTGAATTACAATATAAAATGAAAGAGACAGTAGAAGGAGGGAAATCACAATGAGAAAGTGCCAAAGAAGGGAACATAGAAAGAGAAGGAAGGGAGAATCCACTAAGAAGGCACTCTTTGGTAACCAATTATGTGCTTATTTTATTAACTACTCTGCATTATCTCCAAATCTGGCAATTTAAACGTTTTCGTCTGACTTCTTCACCTTCGCTTCCATTTTGGGCTTCCTATTGGGCCCCAATCCTGACCCAAATTCTTTATGACTATTACACTACTCCCCTCGTGGACATTGACTTTGTCCTCAAGGTCAAAATAGAGAGAAGTACTTTCATACTTTTAAAATAGTAGGTCATCCATACTCTTTTTAAATAAAATATTTAGATTGTTTTTTCTATGGATCTCATATGTCATATGTTTCTCTTGATTATTTTTATTTATCAATAACCCATTATATTAGACATTTGTGGAACTTAAAAAAAGAGTTAGAATTTTTTTATTAGAAAAAACATGGATGACATGTTATTTCAAAAGTACGAAATTATTTCTTCAAAATAGGAAGAAGGAATGTTTAAAATAGTCAAAGTGTGCCCTGCAAGTGCATCCAAGCCATTGCAAGAAATTAAAATATAATATGCCCCTTAAACTGGACGTTGAATGCATAAATGTTTTGCAGCCTTGACAATGCCATACATTCCACTTTGGAGAGCAAAAAGAATGAATATTTTCTCCTAATCAAAATGCAGTAAGTTGATGAAATAAGTTGCAAAATCTCTCAGCATTATGATGGAAAGAAATGATTTTTTTATCACGTGTATTTTCATACTAAATGCTATTTGTTTGAATCCCAAGCACTAAATGTGGACACTTCTTTCAGCAGAGATTGAAATGTTCACACAGATGATAGTGGGTTATTGTTAGAAAGCTGCATAACCCATATTCGTTACTCTCAAATGCACAGTGGATAAATTGTGAATGATTTGTACACCATAGTTCCATGCCCGTATTATTTAGCTTTAGACAAATGATGATTGGTTGTTCGAATTAAAAAAATGATGATGGGTTGTTATTGACAAGTTGGCCGTTGAGCTGGAACGCATAACCCATATCCTGCATCATTACTTTTTCTGTTGTTCAAATGCTCGGTGTAGACAAAAGACGGTGGTAAGCGTTGGCACTTTGATATGTCGAGCTGTAATGCATAGAACCATTCTTGGCTGTTTAACTGCATTGAGATTTTGTCCATTAAGCTTTAGTGCCGAAGACCCGCATCCTGTTGTTGGATAATAGATAAGCTAATAAATGAAGTGGATGACATATATGTTTCATCTGAAAAGTTTCTCTGCTTTCCCTTATGACAGAAAACATGTTTATCTGATATGCTTTCATTTGGAAAATGAGCTAGAACAATTTTTCTTTCATAACTTCTATGTGTAACTTGAGTTGCAGCTGGAATCTACGAGTAAAATCAGCTATTTCAATGTAACTTTGATGTGTAACTCGGTGCAACTGGAAGTTACATGTAAAATTAGCCATGTGTAACTCAAGTTGCAGCTGGAACAATTTTTCTTTCATGACTTCCATGTGTAACTCGAGTTGCAGCTGGAAGTTATGAGTAAAATCAACCATTTCAATGTAACTTTGATATGCAACTCGAGTTGCAACTGAAAGTTACATGTAAAAATACCTAAGCGTCTAGATAAAGTTTCTATAGAGAGAGAAATATATTGAATGAAGCGCACAGTGCTCCACTGTTGCTATGCATTATATATGAAGGGTAAAAAACCCTAGAATACATGTTTAAGAGACACGTATATACATTGTGTTGTACATAATGGATAAATCTAGAACAAATGCTATCTAACAGAAACATGTTTGGGCCTTTATATATTGGGCTTTATAGATGAGCCCATTACATTCTTAACATCCCCTTTCATAGTGGGCTCTGGTGAAATAGTTAGGCCCAGTTTGTCACGGAAGGTGAGGAATTTGTTGTGAGAAAGAGCCTTAGTGAAGAGATTTGCAAGTTGGTCAGCTGAGGTAACATATCGGACTGAGAGCTTTCAATCAAGTACTCTGTCTCTAAGACAGTGAACGTCAAACTCTATGTGCTTTGACCGAGCATGAAAGACGGGGTTTGAGGCAAGAGCAGTTGCACTTAAGTTATCACACCAAGCAATCGGTGGAACCTGTAAATGAACTCCAAATTCTCCAACAATAGATTGAACCCAAGAAAGTTCCGTGGCTAGATTTGCAAGGTCTCTGTACTCGGATTCCGCACTAGAATAGGCCACAACTTGTTGTTTCTTGGTAGACCAAGAGATCAAGGAGTCACCAAAGAACACGGAATACCCACCTATCGAGAAACGATAATCAGTACATACTGCCTAGTAGGCATCGAAAAATCCCTATAGTGTTAGGTGAGTGATCGGCCGTATGTGTTGTGCTAAAGTTCTTGTACCCTTTAGATATCGCAATATCCTTTTCAATGCTTGCCAATGTGTGTCTGTGGGGGTTGAAAGAAACTGACTAAGTTTGTTCATAGCAAAAGTAATGTAAAGTCAAGTGTTGATCAGATATTGTAGCACTCCAATTGCTTGCCTATACTTGGTTGGATTTTGTAGTGGAATTCCTTCTGCCTTGGAATAGTGTTTGTTGACTACCATAGGCTTTGGGACAGAGGTGTGATAGAACCCAATATTTACATGGTTTTCTTGAGTGTTTTATGGTATTTTGTAATACCTTTACCCTCATTTTGCATGCATTTATACCATTATTGATTATATTGATTCATGCATTGCATTGTGCTTAA
The DNA here is from genome assembly GCA_006871305.1 of Vachellia collinsii. Taxonomy (NCBI): domain Eukaryota; kingdom Viridiplantae; phylum Streptophyta; class Magnoliopsida; order Fabales; family Fabaceae; genus Vachellia; species Vachellia collinsii. The sequence continues at coordinate 13,012 of QFDD01001614.1, read as the reverse complement.
TTAAGGGTAAAAATAGGTCATTTATCTCATCCAAACTGTGAGTGCCTTGATCTTTAATTCCTTTAAGTTTTACAAAGATCTGTGCAATTGTTTATCGGCATTTGGAGGAGATTTGAAGACCCAAGATGGAGTATAGAAGGAGCCACAAGTTCATCAAGAGCTAATAATAATCAAAGGAGCCCTCTGCCACTATTAGGTCGCGACCTAAGTGTTTATGTCGCGACCTTGATGTATTTCCAGAAGATGTGAGTTTTGTCACATGTCGCAATGTAGTAACAACAAGTAGCGACCTAAAATGTCTTCAAGTCGCGACCTAAATGTCTCCAAGTCGCGACCTACGTGCTTATTGCTGAAGCCACGCGTTTTGAATTAGGTTATTCATCTGATACATATATGGAGGCAAGCACAACGAAGAGAGGAGTCTCCCACTCTGCAGGTTTGCAGAGGAGAGCCTCCATCACTGCTCTCTCAGCCTCCCAACTTCTTCATTCATTCATCTTCCATTTTCCACCATTTTCCATCTTCTTCCACCATTCCAAACCGATTAAACCTTCCCCATCACCTTCTTCTTCATATTTCAACCCCCTTTTCACTTCTCTCATGGCAGAAAGCACTTGTGGTTGCAGCTGCGTTTTGGAAGCAATGAGAGGCTAAATCCTTAGCCTCTTGGTGAGGGAGCGAAGCTTGAGTTCATGGGCTCATTAGGGAAGTCTTTCTTAGTCTTAATCTATGTTTCAACTTGCATTGGTTATTTCTAGGTTTAGGAATTTCCACTGTCATGTAAACCTTTATCACAGATTTGTGGTTTTGTGATTGGATTATGTATTTGGATTGGTTAATGTGTGTGCTTGGATTCTGTGGTTGTTGATTTGTTACTTGGTTTCTATGTTTATGATTGCAATCCATTGAGAACATAAGTATCATCCATTCAATTGCACTCTAAGTGGTTTTTCAACAATGTTTTAAGAAGTGTTAATTAACTTAGATTCAAGTGAGTTTTCATTAATTAAATCATTGGACCTAAGTGATTGCTTGGGGTTTTCATTTAGACTTAGAGAGATTTAACTCCCATATCAATTCAACATGATTTTGATAACCAATTTAGACTAGGTTTTTCCATAAATAGCTTCTCAAGAAGAAAGATAGGTTATGCCCTATACTACATTATTTGGTGCAATCGAATCTTGAACCAAACTGGAAGGCGACAAGCTGACTCTCGATCAACCCATCAAACCCTTTTGCAAAACACAATATTCCACAATCACTTGTATCTTTCTACAAAAATATGTGTATGGATTTGTGCTTGTTGCTTGCTATGCATGCATGTGCTTATATATATATGCTATCTTCAATCTTCAAGCTTAACCGGAAAAAATGGCATCTTTAGGCTAGAAAAATAAAGAACCTGGTTTTGTTTTTGAATTTGGAAGGTTTTCTTTATTATTATCTGTCATATTGTCTCAATTAGAATGTCACTCAAATTTATTCTAGAATGTTTTTTGAAAAATCGCTATTAAAATTGTTCCAAGAGGACCCTAAAACCCCCTCTGTTGTCGTCAAAAAGCTACCCACTGTCGCCTGAGAAGATTGCAAAAAAAAAAAAAGGAATTGCCGGCTGAAAGATAAAGAAACCAGGTTTCGAGTCAGGTAGGGCAACCCAACCCATATGGCAGCATGCCAAAATGGCGTCATTATGGCATGCTGCAAAGGCTCCTCCCACACCCCTAATGCATGGCACAGACAATTTTCTGCTGATTTAAAAAACAAAAAAGGTAATGCATCTAGGCCCCTGTCATTTTGGACAAAGGTATTAAAAAAATTAGGTTCTCTTTCTAAAAATGCATTTGGACCTCTAAATTACAAAAAAAAAAAATTGTTTGCACCATGCATTTTTGGCCATTGTATTTGGGCCTACGAAATAAAAAAAACCCCCCATTTTTCCTGAAAAACGTTTTGGTCTCATGTTCTTAATTTTTGGGCAATTTGTGATTGGACTCATAAGTGTGTGTGTGTGTGTATTTTATTACAGAAAAAAATATTTGAGACATATTGTTTTAATATCCATAAGATATTTATGTAGAAATAAATGTGATTAATTTTCATATTCCTTCTATATCATTTATCGATTATTTGAAATGAAGGAAATTTAACATTTAGCTATTTCACAATTTTAACGTTTGCAAAAATTTTATTTGGGTGAAATATGCTGAGATAAATTTTTAAACAATATTTGGATACATGAAAGAATGGAAAATTTTAAATTCTCATTGCACTCCAATTCAAGAGTGCGTATATGGTTATCTCAATACATTATGTGATATTTGTGATGAGCTATTTAATTATTGAATAAATTTTAAAAATTTTCTATTGAGCGCAATTTAGTTGGTTCGTCATTTGGGCCATTTATGGAATATTCCATAAAAATATTTTGGGCTAAATAAAGTTCTGTTAACTCTATTTTTGTGCCTAAATTGCTTGGTAATTTTATTAATTGCCATAAATTAAGTATTTGATTAAATTGTTTTGAGCTCATTTGTTGAGTTTAATCATGCTTTTCACATGCATGATTATTTAATCAAATTGTAGAATATTCTTACTTAATTGCAGAATTTATTTTTGAATGATATCATATTGCTGAAATTGTTATATAATTTTGCAATTATGCAATTGCTTGAATTCTGAAACCTTGTATTTAAGTTGAAATATAGAGGAATAAATTCTCGTATGGGTGTATAGAATAGTGCGAGAATTTAATATTTTAGTTTAAATCAATCGATTAAATTCTCATCAAAGATTATGCATATATGGAATTCAATTGCATATGGTTGATATTTGCCTTTAGGATGCAATCTTAGGGAGTAGCCATAGCTTCTTCTATGTTGCATACATAAAAAGACCTACTTGTTCTTGGGAATAATATAAAAGAAAGGTATAACTACTAGAAATTAGTTATCCTTCCAAAAGCCCATTATAAATATATGCCTTTGCGTTTACAAACTTTAAAGATTGTGAGCGAGAATAACTCAACCATGTTTCATACTTCCAATTTTCTCCTATTTTAGTAATATAGGGAGAAATATGTTGGCTTAATTTCTTGCCTTCTCATAGCTAAACAGAACAACAAGTTTCTCATTGAAAAATCACAAATCTGTCCAATTGGCTCGACTCTATTCCCAGAAGTGAATATGATTATAATTAAATCTAATAGAGGTAGTGATCAAGAAAGTAGATATGACCATAGTCATGGGTGTTGATGTGGTCAGAATTGTAGTGGTTCTAACACTCACCTGAAGTGGAGAAAAACTGATGAGAACCATAAAAGGGCTAACAGGAATGTGGACATCGCACATACAACAACAAGCCATTAGGAGACAAATCGTCAGTTCGCCTACATAATTGGTTGCTTACTAACTAAGCCATTTATGCCAATTGCTCTTCCCCCTATCGTGAGAGCGTCTTCAAATGTACGTCTCCTAGTAGAAAACCATCGGGCTGACGACAACCTTGTTAGGATAGGATTTGACCAAGAAGGGGGGTGAATTCGTCTGTTTAAAATTTTCGCAACGTTGAAAGCGTAAAACAGAGTATGAAGGAAAATGGACAAGGAGATTTATCCTGGTTCAGTCCTCCTCAGAACCTTCTGAGCTTTTCAAATCCACTGATCTCAAAAGATTACAAGCAATCAGAAGAAGGACTCTCCCCCTACCTAGCTCAATCTATACCACAGACATTTTTACTCGTGTCTTAACCCACTCAAGGTTCTCCAACCTTGAGTAACTCTCACAAAATCAATAAATGAACAAGTATATTCTCCTTTCTGAGAATTTAATGATAATCACTGAAGCTCTTAAATATGAGAGTATGAAAACAGAGAGGTAGCTGTAGAGTAATAAATTTGCTTTCTCGTATGTGCGTTCTCTGTCTTCTGAAGCTTGAATGCTTCGCCTTTTATAGATGGGAAGAATTAAATATCCGTTAGAAACATTTAAGTTTCTGTTAGGCTCTTCGTCGTCGTTCACCTTCTCTCATTGAATGCGTCTGAGTGCTTCTGACAGTAGGTAGGATGTTTTTATGAGATTTTGTCCGTTGAATCTCTTTTTGTTTAGGCAATCAGAACTTCATTCCTTGTTAATAATTAAAGCAGTTAAGCATTTATGATGGTAGGTGAGATTTAAATAAATATTGCATGAATAAGGAAAGATCTGAGAGCAGAATAAAGCTTCTGACAGACTGTGTTAATGTCAGAAAAGAAAACTCGAGTTTTCCTTACTCAGAACTCGAGTTATTGTAGAATTTTCAAAGTAGAATTCACATAACTTTTGTTGTAACTCGAGTTTTAATAAGAGTTTTGATAAAACTTGAGTTATAGAACTTAAAACTCGGGTTTTCATAAGTTTTCATAAGCAAAGTAATTTTGTGCTTTTCGAGACTCGAGTTCCATTGCCAAAACTTCAAGTTTTAGCTATTTTCAAATCATAACTTTCATTGCAACTCGAGCTTCATTGAAATTTTTCATTTTAAACAAGTTCATATCTCGAGACTCGAGTTTTGTCCCCTAAAACTTCAAGTTATAAGAATTTCAAATCATAACTTTCATTTGTAACTCGAGTTTCATTGGAAGTTTTAAGTTTAAAACAAGTTCACATCTTGAAACTCGAGTTCAAACTCACAAAACTCGAGTTATATGAAAACTCTTAATGAAATTTCAAGTTTTGGAAAGAAATTTTCCAGTGCTCGAAACTCGAGTTCTGTTTTCCCAAAACTCGAGATATATCAAAACTTTTGCTAAAACTTCAAGTCGTGAAGGAAGTTTTGTTTCTCTCTCTTCGAAACTCAAGTTCTAATACTCATAACTCGAGTTCCATCAAAACTTTTATTGAAACTTCAAGTTTTTGAAGGATGTTTCGAGTTTCAAAAATACTTTAGAGCCCGAAACTCGAGTTCTATAAAATGAAACTCGAGTTTTGCCAAAACTTCCAACATAACTTGAGTTTTCTCTGAGAGTTCTGATTTTCTAAAACACTTTCAACATTCGAAACTCGAGTTCTAAAACACAAAACTCGAGTTGTGAGAAAACTTTTATTCAAACTTTAGTTCTATTGAGAGTTTTGCATTTCTAAAGCTTTTTCCAAAACCCGAGACTTGAGTTTTGACTCCAAGAACTCGAGTTTTGACAGAACTTGAATCAAAACTTGAGTTCTCTTGAAAGTTTGGGATTTAGAAAGCATTTTTAAACACTGTAACTCAAGTTCTAAAGCTTATAACTCGAGTTCCCTTAATGGTTTCATTAAAAACTTGAAGTTTACTTAAGCTTTTCTGAAAACACACAATTTAATCATGATTTCAAAAACATTTATGTCATCATCAAAACATTATCTCAACAAACCTGAGGCAAAAATAACGAGACCTAATGAAAGATTTCTATCTCTCCCTCAGCACCAAAAACCTATCAACCCAACCAGGGCGCTCAGAGGTGTGTCCCGAAAGAGTCAATATTATGCATTGAAGGGCAAAATGTGGGCATAATAAATAAATTGGATATGCATTGAAGGCTCTGAAAGAGCCAATATTATGTTATTTGAAGGGATAGAATTATGCATTGACAATGCACTCTATTCGACCAAATCCAAAAGAAACTTACTAAGTTTCAAGGATATCCGCATAAAGGGATACCATATGAAACAATAACTAAGAATAATGTAGAATGTCTTACATTACAAACTCAATCATTGGTAGAAAGTATATATTAGAAATGTTTCATTCCTTTTCTTCTAGCCTATACTATACATCGATAGCCACAATTGAAATGCATGCAATAGTAAACCAAAAGTTTACTGATGAATTCTCAATTATCTTTCACATCATAATTGAACCGGGCTGGCCTAATTGGCATAGGCATGCTTGGGAGCATAAACAGATACCATAATCCCATGATTTCTCATGTGTTCCATGTTCCAAGGGAAAATTAATTATTGGGCCTTCATAGAGCAAAGTACAATGTGAAACCCCCACATTCTTAGAACAGATACATGGAGATATTTGTGGGCTAATACACCCACCATATGGACCATTTAGATACTATATGGTTTTAATTGATGTATCAACTAAATGGTCACATGTTTGCCTAGTATCTTCTCAAAACCTGGCATTTGTAAAATTACTTGCTCAATTGATTAGGCTAAGATCACATTAACATGGCTATCCCATTAAGAAAATACATCTTAATATGGTTGGTGAATTTACATCATAAGCCTTTAATGACTATTGTTTGTCCCTTAGAATTGATGTTGAACATCCTATGGCTCATGTTCAAATGCAAAAATGGGCTGGCAAAACCATTGATTAAGAGGTTGCAATTAATTGCTAGACCTTACTTATGAGATCCAATCTCCCAATTTCTGCTTGGGGTCATGCCATTTTACATGCACTAATGTTAATTCACGTAAGGCCAACAAGCTATCTAGATTTTCCCCCCTGCAAATGGTTTTTAGTCAAAAACCTAATATTTCCCTTTTAAAAACTTTCGGGTATGCAGTATAGTGCATGTAGCACAACCACAACACTCTAAAATGGGTCCTCATATAAGGATGGGAAGATATGCCAAGTATGAATCTCCTTTGATTATAAAATATATTGAACCTTCTACAAGAGAATTATTTATGGCACAATTTGCTGATTGTCACTTTGATGAATCACTATTTCTATCATTAGGGGGAGAGAATAAGCAATTGAGTAAAGATATCAACTGGAATGAACAGTCATTGACTCATTTTGATCCTCGTTCTAAACAATGAGAACTAGAAGCTCAAAGAATTATTCATTTACAAAATTTAGCTAACCAAATGTCTGAAGCATTTATTGATCCAAAGAGGGTGACAAAGGCACATATCCTAGCTATTGATGCTCCTTTAAGAATAGACGTCCCTGAAGGAAAACCTGTTATGAACGAACTCAAAGCATGTCTAAAGCGTGGAAGGCCCATCGGTTCAAAAGATAAAAATCCTCGTAAGAGAAAAAGAGCCAGAAATATAGATGGTCAAGTCAAAGAAAGCCAAGAAAAATTGATTGCTCTAGAAGAGTTATTTTCTGCAGAAGAGAATGTTGGAGTGCTTGAAGAGACTTAGGTACCTGACACACATGAAAATAATGAGATATCAATAAATTAAATCAAAAACAGAATCCAATGGGATAGAAATAAAGTCAACGTTAACAATATATTTGCTTATAATATAGCATATGATATAAGTAATAATGATGAGGATCATGAGCCGACATCTATTGTTGAGTGCCAACAAAGAAAGGATTGGCCCTTATGGAAGGATGCCATTAATGCAGAATTAATGTTATTGGAAAAACAAAAAGTTTTTGGACTTGTAGTCCTTACACCTGAAAATGTAAAATTGGTTGGATGCAAATGGGTCTTAGTATGAAAGAGAAATGAAAATGGTGAAATGAATAGATATAAAGCATGGCTTGTCACCCAAGGCTTTACAAAAAGACCTGGTGTTGACTTTGAAGAAATGTATTCACAAGTAGTGGATGCGACTACTATTCGTTATTTGATTGGCCTAGCGATCAATGAAGGCCTAGACTTGCGCCTTATAGATGTCGTAATTGCTTATTTATATGGCACACTTGATAGAGATATTTATATGAAAATCCCCGCTGGGCTCAAGATGCCAGAAGCATCAAATATAAGTTCTCAAGAACGATATTCAATTAAGTTAAACAAGTCTTTGTATGGCTTGAAGCAATCTAGACACATGTGATATAATAGGCTCAATGAATACTTGTTGAAAGAAAGATGCAAAAATGATCCAATATGCCCATGCATATTTATAAAAAGAAATGCTAGTAAGTTTTCCATAATCGTTGTATATGTTGATGATATCAACATAATTGGAACTCCTGAAGAGCTCCAAAAGGCAATAGATTGTCTAAAGAAAGAATTTGAAATGAAATTTCTGGGGAAAACAAAATTCTGTTTGGGATTACAGATTGAATACATAAAAAATGGGATATTTCTATATCAAGAAACTTACACTAGGAAGGTCTTAGAATGTGTTTATATGGATAAGTCACACCCATTATGTACCCCAATGGTTGTGAGATCTTTGCAAGTTGATAAAAATCCTTTTTATATCTCGAGAAATTAACGAAGAAGAAGATGAAGAACTACTTAGTCTGGAGGCACCATAATTAAGCGCTATTAGGGCACTAATGTATCTTGCTGATTTCATACGACACGTCATGTTATTTATTGTTATTATATTATGAAAACATAGTTCTTCAACATCACAAATACAATATAATAGAGTAAAACATATTCTTCATTATTTCAGAGGTACTATGGATATGCAATTATTATACATAGGTATATCTAAGCATGAATTGATCATTTATGCAGATGCTACTTATTATACTTGTCTACATGTGTAGGTATAGTTATATCAAGGGCAACAGAGTAAAGTTTATTTCACCAAAGTTCTTCTTTGCTCATATTCTTCGAAAAGGAGCTGAAATTATTATCTAGCGAATCCGTTCAAGTGAAAATCTAGCACATTTATTCACCAAGTCACTTCTTGGTACAACACTTGAAAAGCTCATTCATGATATCGGACTTTGGAGACTCATAGATATCGAGTGATGTAGTCAAGAGGGGCAGTCGATACACGCTGTACTCTTTTTCTCTAATCTTGGTTTTGTACCACTGAGTTTTCCTAGAAACTTTTTTAATGAGGCAGCATTGGGAAGTGTCTCAACAAACTGTGTACTCTTTTTTCTTCTACTAGGTTGTTATCCCACTGGGTTTTTCTTAGTTGGAGTTTTTTGATGAGGCACATGTTTAGTAATGGACATCCAAGAGGGAGTGTTATGAATATTATTATGTGGATATCCATATCTCCCATTATCCCCAATTATGTATCCCTTTATTTTTTCATATAATCTGAGCTATTGATTTATCCTGATACTGTATATACATGCCTATAAATATAAGGCATCACATATGTATTATATACGCTCTAGAGATAATTAATATAGCTCTACCATTCATTACTCTCTATTTCTTTGTTTCTTTTATCTTCCTTCGATTTCCATAACATGTTATCAGCATGATTTATAATTGGCTCTATTTAATCCTCATAAATGTGCACAGAAAATTTGAAAGATAATCCATTCAAAGAATTTAACTACCAAATGCCCGAAGCATTTACTGACAAAGAGAGTGATAAAGTCACATATCCTAGTTGCAAATGCTCCTATATGAATCAATGTCCCAGAAAGACAATCTATTCTAAATGAATCTAAAACATGCTTGAAGTGTGAAAGGCATATCGGTCCCAAAGATAGAAATCTTCGAATGAGAAAAGGAGCTAAGAATATAGATGGTAAAGTTGAGGTTGATCAAAGAAATTTGATTCTTTCGGAAGAGCCAACTCCTGTAGAGTTATTTTCTCCATAAGAGGATGTCGTAGTCCCAGAAGCGGGTAAGAATAGTTATCTTTTTCCATACACTTCAAATCTAAACATGTTTTATCACAAACTCACAGATATAAACTTTCTAGCATTCTTTTAACAATTCAAAATCTTGAATGAAAAACTCTATCGTGCATAATCAAATATTTATCAAACACATTTACACATGAAGAACACAACCCTGAGTTAAACAAACTGAAGACTACATATAGTAAGCACTACTTATTTGTTAGGATAGGATTTGACCAAGAGGGGAGTGAATTGGTATAAATAAATTTTCGCAACTTTTGAAAATAAAGCAGAGAGGAGGAAATAATGAACACATAGATTTATACTTGTTCAGTCCACTTGACCTACGTCCAGTCCTCAAAACCCTTTGAGCTTTTCAAATCCACAAACCAAAAACTTTTACACCAGAGAGAAAGAGAGACTCTCCCCCTTTCTAACTTAATACAGCACACTAACACTTTTACTCGTGTCTCTTACACTCAAGATTCTCTAATCTTGAGTAACTCTCATAGAATCAAGATTTGAATAAGAATATTCTCCTTTCTGAGAATTGAATGCTAAGCACTGAAGAATTTATGATCGTGAGAATGAAAATAGAGGAGGTAGATGAAGAACAATAAATGAAGTATTTAAGTAGTGTGTTATCTGCCTCTCTTGTCTTGAATGATTCTCCATTTATAGTTGGGAAGTAATAAATATCCATTAGAAACAATTTTGTTTCCGTTACACTCATCTTCTTCATTCAGATTCTCACATTAAATGCTTCTGACATGAAGTATGATCGTCTCCTGAGTTTTTATCCGTTGAACGCTTTTCTGGTGAGACAATCAGACGACCCATTCTCTATTAATCATTAAAATAAATGAGCATTTATGAGAACAAAAAGGATTCAAATAAATGAAGCATAAAGAAGGAAAGATTTGAGAATAACGAAAAGTTCTGACATTATGTAAACGTATAAGCAAAAAGAGTACTCGAGTGATATATCACAATACTCGAGTGTTTGTGAGAAATAACAGTGAAGAATTCAAAAAACTTTTGTTGTTACTCGAGTTTTGAAGGTAAAGCTTGGAAGTATTCTCATTACTCGAGTTATTATAGAGATACTCGAGTGTTTGTGAGTCAATTTGTGATAATACTTTCAATGCTTCTTGAGTTCTAACAAAAGTATTGTCATTACTTGAGTGTTAGAAAATAAAACTCGAGTTTAACTATGTTTCTGTCAAGCAAAACTTTATAAGTCCTTCGATACTCGAGTTCTATGCTCTAATACTCGAGTTTTAAGTATTTGAAATCAACACTTCTATTGCTCATCGAGTTTCCTTTAGAGTATTCAGCCTAGAAGATAAATTTTAAGCTCGATACTCGAGTTATGTTTCACAGGACTCGAGTATTAGCAACACTTTTGCTAATACTTCAAGTTTTCAAAGAAATATTGAAATTCAAAAAGTTTTGCTATACTCGATACTCGAGTTCTATTTCTCAACACTCAAGCATTAGCAGTACTTCTGCTAATACTTTAAGTTTTCAAAGAAGTCTTGTAATTTAAAGAGATTTTTTGAGCTCGATACTCGAGTGTTGTATATCAGTACTCAAGTGTTGACAACACTTTCACTAAAACTTGAGTTCCAATGAAAGTACTGGTTTTCTAAAACCTATTTTGTCACTCGATACTCGAGTATTGTCACTCAATACTCTAGTGTTGTCAATACTTTCTCTAAAACTTGAGTTCTAATGAGAGTGTTGGATTTCTGAACTTGTTTCAACACTCGATACTCGAGTATTGACATTCAATACTCGAGTGTTATCAATACTTTCACCAAAACTTGAGTTCTTTTGAGAGTGTTGAGTTTTGAAAGTATATTTTGTTCAATGGTACTCAAGTATTGATCCTTATTACTCGAGTATTCTCAACACTTTCGCTAAAACTCGAAAATCATATAAAGTGTTTGTGAAAACATTGAATTGTGACATAATTTCAAAAACATAATTGTCATCATCAAAACATTATCTCAACATTCTCCCCCTTTTTGATGATGACAAAATCAATGAACAACAGATAATATTTGGATCAAAGATCATGAATTGCAAAATAAACTTCATAATGTAATAAAATGGAAAAGTTAAGTTCAATTAGAAATAGCAATACAGAAATAAACATGCAATGAATAATGCAACAAGTAACTACTTATTTCTCCCCCTTTTTGTCATCAATCAAAGAGGGTGAGAAGGAGAGGCAGGGGGTCAATGGAAGGAGACTCAGGAATGGGAGGAACAGAGGAAACAGAGAGTCTGGAGTCCACTGAGAGCTAAAGAGAATCCACTAAAGTCTTCAAGGATGCCAAGTCTAGTGTCCTCCCAGTGAAGTAATCAGCTGCAGCCTTGAGCAAGTTGCAGACATAGGCCTAAGTCTCACTGTGAAATGCCTGAGTGAACGCCTCTCCCATTCTCCTGAACTCAGTTTGCATAAACTGCTGAATGAATGCCTGAGCAAAGGAGGGGGCAGAGGTAGGCTGTTGTGGAGCAAAGGACTGAGCCTCATCTTGAGGCACTCTAGATGGACCAAAAGTTGTTCTCTTCCTTTTCTTGCTCTCCGCTGTGGTCTGTCCTGGTGCCACCCTGACCTCAATCTTCATTCGGTGAAGATGAGTCTCTGTGAACTGGAAAGGCTTGAAGGGTTTCTGATCTTTCATGATATACCAAATCTTGTGTTGCTTAAGGATCATTGAAACCAAGCTGGGATAGGGTACTATCATTCTCTTGGACTTAGAGAATGTGAACCTCCATATCTCGTTGAACCAGTTGTCCTATGATTGATGCCATCATATGGTAGTCAGAGGTGGACATATGGGTGAAGTTCTTGCTCCTATTCACTAAACATCTAGAATAGATGTAGTGAATAACCCTCTGAAGTGGTGGCATGGCAGCAGGCTCAAAATTCAGCCCTGTAAAAGGCTCTCTGGCCTAAGTAACTCATGAACCTCCTCAAGTGTAAATGTCCTCAACTTTGAATCAAAATCATAAGTACCCAAATAAGAGTTCAGCAAATCAGGAGTTATACTAATGTCATCTTGATCGGACACAGTTTTGTCGCCTTCCGATTCGATACAAAATGATTGCTCCAAATTAATGCAGTATAGTGGACAACCAATCGTTCTTCTCGAGGAGCGGTTTATTGGCTATCCTAGTCTAAATTGGTTATTAAAAACATTGTTGAACTTGGGTATGAAAAGGGGGTTTTGGTTTATGGAAACTATGGTGTAATAACTAAACAATGCAAGAAGTAAATCTTTTTGGTATTTTGGTTTAACAATGAAATGGTTGAATCAAATCAAAGATATGAAGAGATAGGCCCTTGGTGATGGGAACTCAGCTGTCATTGCTCTCAAAATGATATGGAAATTTATAACTCTCTAAGTCTAGATAAAAACCCCAAGCAATCACTTAGGTCCAATGCTTTAATTGATGAAAACTCACTTGGATCCAAGTTAATTACCACCTCTTAAAACATTGTTTAAAACCACTT